>VSMD01140326.1:0-219942 GCA_008750895.1 Mirza zaza | reverse complement strand
GGAGATATTGTATATAACAATGTGTCTATAATTAACAATACTGTATTGTGCACTCAAACCATTGTTAAGAGGATAGAGTTCAAGTTAAGTGTTCTCACAACAATAAAAAAAAAAATAGCAATTCCCACAAAAGAAAATTCATACTAACAGAAGTTATTAGAGTAAAATTTGATTTGGACAAAAATACTGATAAAACAATTGTGTTGCTAAGTTACACATAAATGAATTAGCATGGATCACAATAATTTCAGTATTTTTATTCACACAACAAAATTGTAAATATTTTAAGCATGCTAGAAAGAAAAACGATCAAGAAATTAATTTGAATTAAAGGAATTTTTAAAAATAATTTTTTATCAAGAAAAACATACAAAAAATTAGGGTCAATTTTATCACAATTAAAAAATGTTCTTAAATGTTTTAAAGGATGAAGGATCAGAATTTATAAAGAGCTAGAATAAAATTCTAGTCATCTTAAATATGAGCTTTATAACCGTAGACAAATGACCCTTTCTCTCTAAGTTTTAATTTCTTTATCTGCAAAATCTGAGTAACAATAACACCTACCTGTGGAATTAACGAAGCATTAAATATGACCATGTTTTTAAAGCACATAGCACAGTACCTACTATAAAATAAATATTTGGTGACTAGTTTTTTCACCATACTTGCCATAAGCAAAATATAATCTGGTTCTTCCCAAAAGGCATTTGTTTGAACCTAAAAGGAGCATATTCACTTTCCAGATACATTCTTAGATCTGAGGGTGGGGGGAGGCAGAGCTCAGGCGGTGATGCGAGCAATGGGGAGCAGCTGTAATACAGATGAAGCTTCACTCCCCGCTCACCTCCTGCTACAAGGTCCAGTTCCTAACAAGCCACCGACCCATACCGGACTGCAAGGAGGGAGGGAATGGGAACCACAGTCATAAACGATAAGACTGTAATTCATTTTCATGATTTTTTATATTAAGAAGTGCTAGCTTACAGTTGAAAAAGTAGAAACAGCAAGGTGAATTAGAGTGAATGGGAAACAATTTGGAGTGACTATGGAAGGAAACTATGAAACCAAAAGTTACCAAATGGAAGCTCTGTTACTAGATAGATAATTATGTGATCAAGGGAAATATTAAAATTACGAGACCTGTCAATGAGGACTGGGTTTTTCATAATGCAAATGACTAAAACTCCCTTAGAAATGTTTAGGAGAGAATAAAACCTAAAGTTTGAGATGTGAAAAATTTCACCAAGATAGATTGCCTTGCCTGTCAGGAATATCTCAGAGAATAGTGTCCATTCTCATGGTAATTTTATTACAGCAAACTCATGGAGCCTGTCACAGGTAGTACCCCATATGGAGTGAAATGCTCAGTTAAGTGACTACCTCAAGGCATCTATTCATTCATTTCCACACCCATATGTCAGTCATTTATTGTCAAAAATAGACTAAAATGGGGGGTGAGAGGTTCATTCACACTTACCCTGGTGGGATATATCCAACCTCCAATGGAGTCTCAGAGCTCTATCTGCAGGAGAAGGCATAAATGTCTAGCATTCAACCCCTTCTGACTTTGACGAGTTTGTTATTTAAGGAAAATAAATCTCCTTTATAATAGTTACTCCCTTTCCTTCAGTGCATTTGTTTTCTCCTGAGGACCACACAAAAGGAACACTGGGAGACATCTTGATTGCCCTCTAGAGCATACAGATATTTTGTGTGTGAGTCCTGAGAAAGAAGAAACTTGGATACAGTCTCTGGCTTCCTGGAAGTGTATATATCTGATGCCATCTCAGACTGCTCAAGGGACATTCTGACCCTAAAAAATTTCACTTTGTCCATCGTGGAAGCTTCTTTGAGAATTATTAATACTATTTTAGATGAGAATAGATACAATTTGGCGAGATCAATTTTCCTCTGAGAATTACAAACTTCAAAGTAACTGCCTTTTTAATTATCAGAGAAAATAAGTTATAAAGATAGAGACAATAGAAAAGGTAGTCACATATTCCACAATGAGTGCCCTTCTTCTCTCTTCCTTCTCCTGATCTTTTGGTGGCTGACATGTGGTTGTTGATTTTCAGGGCAAAATAAACATAATGGCACTGTAGCTGTTTCTATTATTTCAGCCTTTATTTTTTGTGTGTTTGTTTTTTATTTTAGTCTTTAGAATAAGGATTGATGACCATGGCCAAATCTAGAAATAGGCATGCCCTTCTTGATGCTAAAGAATGTAAATCAATTCAGAAAACTCCTCTTGCCCTCCCTTTTTTCATTCTTCAAGTGGGGTTTGTCATTAGCGAGGGATCACAAAGCCTCTATATATTGCCACAAAGGTTATGCACTGAACAACTTCAAGGAGTGCCACTCACATAGATTATAGTAGGAATGGCATTTTCCCAGAGTTTTTCAGTGCACAATTTGCCCAACTGAATACAGCAACCCAAGGGCAACGAAAAGAGAGAGAATAAGGATCCCTGAACATTGCTTAAAAGCAGAGATCCAAATCTGACCTAGTTTCCCTGAGGTTTTTAGTACTAGCCCTAGATCACCCCAAAACTAAGGGCTGCAGTCAACCTTGACCACTATCACAGAAGCAGCACATTTTTTTCTAGCACTGCTTCCATTGAGAAAATAGCTAAAGTGTAAGGATGAATTATGTAACACATACAAATAGGTAGATGTTGGTCAGAGTTCTAAAATATAGCACTTATCCATATGTTTCTCAAAATATTGTTTTAATGGGATATTCACAGATCTTGTGTAATAAGTAGTATCCAACACAATCATTTCACTACTACCATTGTAGTGTTATACAGAATAGTATCAATATTTTGAAATGTGAATAGTGTTACTATTCCTAACAATTCTCTATGCTCTGCCTATTCATCCCTCCTTCCACACTGACCGCTGAGGACTACAGATTTTTTTACGGTCTCCACAGTTTTGCCTTTCCCAGAATGTCATATAGTTGGAATCATACAGAAGGTAGCTTTTTCAGATTGGCTTCTTTCATTTAGCAATATGCATTTAAGTTTTCTTCATGTCCTTTCACAGCTTGATAATTTATTTCTTTTTAATGCTGCATAATATTCCATTGTCTGGATGTACCACAGGTTTATTTATTCATACACCTACAGAAGACATCTTGGTTGTTTCCAAGTTTTGGCAATTATGAATAAAGCTGCCATAAACATCCATGCTCAGTTTTTTGTGAGGACAAAGTTTTCAACTCATTTGGGTAAATACTAGTGAACACAAGTAATGAATACTATGATAAGATTATATTTGATTTTGTAAGAAACTGTTAAACTCTCTTCCAAAATGGTAATATCATTTCACATTCCCACCAGCAATGAATGAGAGTATCTGTTGTCCCATATTCTCACCAGCATTTGGTGGTGTTAGTGGTTCAGATTTCGGCCATTCTAACAGGTGTGTAATGGTAGCTCACTGTTGTTTTAATTTGCAATTCCCTAATAACATAGGATGTTGAGCATCTTTTTAACTGCTTTCTTGCCAAATGTATATATTCTTTGGCAAAAAGTACGTTCAGGCTTTTTACCCGTTTTTTAATCAGGTTGTTCATTCTGTTACTGCAGAGTTTAAGAGCTGTTTGTATATTTTTGAATAACAGTCTTTTATCAGGTATATCTTCTGCAAATATTTTCTCACAGTCTGTGGATTATCTTCTCATAGTCTTGACATTATCTTTTGCAGAACAGAAGTTTCTATTTTTTTTGTACTGAATCTCTCTCTCTCTCTCTCTCTCTCTCTCTCTCTCTCTCTCTCTCTCTCTTCCCCCCCACCTCACCCTCTCCCTGTTCCTGTCCCTCTCCCTCTATCTATTACTCTCTCCATACATTGTAAGGTCCTTAAGGTAAAGAACAATAAATTTTCTTTGATGTATTCTCCATCCCAAATATCAGCATAGAGTAAACAAATGTTGATTGAAAGAAGAAAGGAGGCCAGGGACAGTGTCTCACGCCTGTAATCCTAGCACTGTGGGAGACGGAGGCGAAAAGATCACTTGAGCTCAGGAGTTCAAGACCAGCTTTGACAAGAGCTAGACACCCTGCCTGTACTGAAAAAAAAAAATAGAAAAAATTAGCTGGGCATGGTGGCATGCGCCTGTAGTTCCAGCTACTCAGGAGGCTGAGGCAGGAGGATTAATCACTTAAGCCCAGGAGTTAGAGGTTGCTGTAAGCTAGGCTAACACTGCAGCACTCTACCCCAGGTGACAGGGAGACTTTATCTCAAAAAAAATTAAAAATAAAAAAGAAAGAAAGAGAGAGAAAGAAGAAAGGAAAGATGAAAAAAAGGAAGAGAAAGAGGGCCAGCATTCTTACACCTAGTCACCCCCTCCTTTGCACCTCCTCCATTCCTGGCATCGCAGAAAGTAATTTTTTACTCAAGCCAGTTTGTGCTGCAGCGCCTTCCCTCCCCCATAGCAACTGCAAGAGTGCTCTGCACTGAAAAGACTTTCTCTGCAGCAGGGGTACATTCCTGGCCAAGTCTGCCATTGACAGTGGAGCTACCACAGCAGTGCTTCACAGGACTCCCTATTGGCAGCTTGGATAGGCAGGCAGGACCTGGTGCCCCCCCCCATACCCACACACAAAAGCAATGCAGCCAGACTGTGGCCTCTCCCCTCCCATAGCAAGTACAGGAATGCTCTGTGATGAAAAGCCTGTTTCTCTGCATTGGGTGGGTTCCAGCTGAGCCCACCACTGAGGGTGGAGCTGCTGTAGCAATGTAACCCATGAGGTTCATTAAACCTGCTAAGGCATTCCAAAGGCAACTCAGGACCAGCACTCTTCTCCCTGGCATAGTCAGGGATTGATCATCGGAAACTCAGAGACAGGTCCATAAGCCAGCCTTAGCACCCTCAGCTCTCAATTGAGAGACCTGATGACAAGGAACCAGGCAAAGAACTCCAGAAATGTGAAAAATCAAAGTGAAAAGACACCCCCAAAAGAAAACAATAACTCTTTACCAATGGATACCAACCTAATCAAAATGATTAAAATGACAGATGAAGAGTTTTGAATAAGGATTATAAGAACCTCAATAAAATACAATAGAAAATAGGAATCCAACACAAAGAAATCACAAAAACAATGCAGGAAATAAATGAAAAATTCTTCAAAGAAATCAAACTATTAAAGACAAAACAGAACTTCTGAAAATAAATTCATTCAAAGATTTACAAAACACATTGGAAAGCCTTAAGAATAGGTTAGATGAGGCAGAAGAAAGAATCTCAGAGCTTGAAGATAACACCTTTGAACTAAACAAGTCAGTTGAAAAGAAGGAACATGCCTCAAAATTATAAAAACCACGTACAACAAACCCACAGCCAACATCATACTGAACGGAAAAAATTGAAAGCATTCCTGCTTAGAACTGGAACCAGACAAGGTTGCCCACTATCACCACTTCTATTCAACATGGGAGGATGGTGGAAGGGATGGGTAAATTCACAACTAATGTGTACAATGCACATTATCTTGGTGATGGGCACACATATAACTTTGACTCAAACTGCACAAAAGCTAATTATATAACTGAAACATTTGTACCTCTGTAATATTCTGAAACTTTTTTTAAAAAAAAGAAGCAGAAACTTATCTGTAATCCCAGTGAACAGTGAATATGAGGAATTACTGTTATCATTTTTGGCACATTTCTTTCCAGTTTTGTTCCTACTCTTTTGTGTTTATCTACATGATGTGAGTCTCAAAACATGAAAACATCCTATTTTTTATCTATTTTTGTATACTGCTTTTTTAAACTTTGTATTATTAGCCTCTTCTATATCATTAAAAATTTGTACGAGCATTAGAAAAAGATGAGACATGAATGTTTTTCTTCTATAAATGTAGAGATAAATTTTAAAAATACTATTCATGTGCTGATAAGGATATCATAAGATGGCATCTTTATTATCATATCTTTTGAGGATATATGTTAGGAAGCAATTTAGGAATATGTATTGAGAACATTAAGTTGTATATACATTTTGATCTTATAATTTTCTTTTAGGTAATCTTCTCCAGAGAACTCTTCAAAATTAAACAAACTTTTAAACCCAAAGATTTTGATGCATTATTTTAAGATTGAAAAATTGAAACTAGCCTAAATCCATTAGGGGAATGTTATAAAAGTAAGACTTAATATTATGCAGCTTTAAAAATATTTAGAGTTTTAATTACATGAAAAATCCCAATGTAAGCAGAATAACAAAATGTAAATGCTTATGATTTCATATATGTAAATAAAAATGATTAAGACAAAAAGGTCAGAGGAAATATGCCAAATTTCTATCTGAATTTATGTCTGCTTGATAAAATTATTCAGTAATTTTTGGTTTCTCTTAGCTTTTCCAAATCTTCTAAATTTATGCAATGAACGTATATTACTTTGACAACCAGAATTTTAAAAAACAATTTTGAAAAATTGCAACAGTGGTATCTGGTAAGAATTAGATAAAATGACTTATATATCAGATCACAGTGCTTGGTATGAGATTAGTAATCAATAAGTATTGTTTTCCTTTCCGGCCAAGTCATGATGCAAGGTAAATAGTTTACTATTTAAGAACTCAGGTTCTTTCTAAGAGAAAACAGAATTCAGATATTGGCATTCCCATTTATTAGATGTGAGACTTTGAGCAAATTAATTAATTTATCTAAGCTTCAATGACCTCACCTATAAAATAAAAATAACAGAAATATCTAACTCATTGGATTATTATGGGAATTTTTAAATTTATTCATGAAAGTAACTTATTTCAGTGCCTGGGATGGAAGCTTTCAATAAATATTAACTGATAATATTTGTATGGCAAAATAAACGGTCAGCTCCATACATGAATAGACTTTTGGATCCATGTAATGAATTCAAAAATGTGTAAACAAAATAAGTTTCCATTTAATCAGAGGAAGAGACACAGAATTGCATGCCAAATGGGCAAAGTGTCAAACAGATAGAGTAGAATCCTTGGTGAGAAAAGGAGTATCAGATGTTTGAAATAAGCTCATCAAAGGATAGGTTCTTTGGGGTAATGTCTATCCAGGTGAGGGAATCTCAGCAGAGAGTCCCTCGTTAGGGAAACTGGCTTTGGCCCAGCAATAGTTTCGCCGGAGGCAAGTGGAGAATCCAAACTTTGATTTTTACCACTGCTGAGGGTAAGGAGCAGGCAGGAGCAGAAAAGCCATGTCTTCTCTAAATTAAAAAAAAACAAGCACACATTTCCCCAAATGCACTCAAAGTGCAAGCACTAGGGACAGAAGAACTCTGATATCCAGGGGAAATGAAGAGTAGGGGAAAGGCTTATCTGCAGACATTGTTCCCTATTCTCAATCAGTGCCTCAATTAACTTCTTCAACAAAGGGCAGATGCCTGTATTCATGAATGTAGAACACAGAAAATATATGAGTGTGGAAATGTAAGTTTGACAAAGTACCTTTCTACCTTGTAGTTTGTAGCTTTTAAAAGAACCATTATTTTCAGATTATAACAATTGGAAAAGAAAAAGAAAAACTAAAAGATAAATAACTATATTGCCTTTATTTAATCCTTTCTGCTATTGCCAGAGTTTGTGTGACATTTATTCTAAATTCAGCGTTCACCTTTAAACAAAATTTACTGAAGAAAAGTAAGACCCAAAATGCAAACTAATGCCATTTTCCCTTTTTGTTTCTTTCAGGGAAGAAAACTAGATTGAGGGTAAGATATGGCTCTTTCCAATGAAAGAAAACAATATAAATATTTTCCAGAAGCTGATGGTTATCATTCCTCATAACATTGCATTCAATTTTTTAAACTTAACTTCTAATCCCTAGCTAGGTTTCTGAAATGCTGTCATTCACCCTGAAGTAAAAGCCTTTAGAATGCCCTGTTGGGAATTTTCTTTCTCCTCAACCCTGGCTGGCACAGAGGCTCACTTCATTGACTTTAAATCCAAGTAGCAAATGAAGAGGAGACAATATCCTACTTGGTAAGTCAAACATAGCACAAATAGGGGATTTCATAGCACCTTGCAACATTCTAGGAATAGCAAAAGTCACAAAAAGTGCTTAGAGAAGGAAGAAGATCCAGAAAAGTAAGTGCCTTCAAAAATAATATTTTATAATAATTGTTTCAGATTTCAAAGTAATATATGTTGCTCACAGAAATTTTGGAAATATAGATTTATAAAGAAGAAAATTATAGAACCTATTGTCTGACCTTCTAATACTTACCTATATTAATTTTAAGTTTTATTTCTTTCCAAGAATTTTTATGTCCCCTTATATTAAATTTATCTACAAAAAGTATATATAAAATCTACATAAACTCGCTTTGCAAAGAACTCCATAAAATACAAAGAAATGTAAAAACCTTTGCTACTCAAAGAATCAGCAAAACCTTATTGCTTATTAGAAATTTAGAATCCCAAGCCTCATCTATTCCTTTTGAGTCAGAATCCGAATTTTAGCATGTTTCCCAGGAAATTCTTCTGCACTTTTGTGATGAACTTCTTTATTATTTTTTTTCTTTATCTGTAATTTTTGTTTCATAAGTGCAAATGTTTTAAAAGCTCTGGCCATTTCTAAATTATCCACCAAAAAAATTTTTTACTAGTTTATATTTGCTATAAAAGTTTTTCTGAGTGTCATTTCATTCACTGGTATCATGAGTATTCTTTTCTAATTTAAAAAGCAAAAGAAAAATTATATTTTTCATATTTAAATTAACAACCTTCATGTTATAAATTTAACTCCCATGATATACACTGTGATTTTATACTAGCTTCTTAAAATGCCCCTTAAGTCTATTAAAAAGAATAATATTTCTAACTTTAAAGACATTTTATCATACAGGTATATAAATATATATTCTAAAACATCCATTGTATTAAAAACATATGACAATATAGCAGGCACTCAGTAAACATTTGTTGAATTTTTGAAAGGGTTTAGGCCAATAATCAATTATAAAGCAAAATGAAGTTTAAAAAATAAGCCTGAAAAGATTGTACCTATCACATAATTGTTCAATAAATGTTAGCAAAATGACGGTAATAGAAAATGAACTAAACTTCATGATGGACAGTAATCAAAAGCTGATGTTGTTATTTTAAAAGCATTTTACTGAAAATATGTTATGAAATCTTGGTCTGTAATTAGTCAAGTACTGAAATTATATAAGATGGGTAGTATTACAGCTAGTTCTTAAACTATCCAGAAACAGATATCCCAAGTCATTTTGTTATCTCGTCATTTCCTATCTAAGGAAAAAATAATATATGGAGACAGAGGCAGAAACAGAAACAGAGACAGAGAGAATAGTAAAATTAAGTGATTGTTTTTAACCACTTCAGAAACCTTGCCCACAGCCGGCACTCACAGTCCGCACAATAGTTTGTGCTGTGCATTGACCACGAATCCATTCTGCTCTTGTGTGATGAGGAAAGCTTTAAAGCACTGAAAGCTTGTATTACTCTACAGGCAGCTTTACTTGTAATGTAAATCAGAATAGGTAACATATACATATATGTTTCTATTACATTATTTTTAAATGTTCACAATTTTATTTTGATAAGTGAAAAATTAGAAAAGTCATGGCTGTCAGCTAAAGTCACTGTGCACGTTCATCTGTGGCTATCGACTATAGTTGACGCTGGTACCCAAAGTGGTTAATAATGGGTTTCTCTAAGAAATTTAGTGACCTTTTCACTGGACTAAGACCTAAACGAGAAGGTCAAACTTCAGCTAACAGCACTGTGGTGAGAAGGTCTTTCCTGCAAGGTTATGAGATGTCACAACGGTGAACAAAAAAGAGTGAGCTATCTCCTGCTCTCTGAAGTGAGAGGCCCTGGACCCATTATAAATTAGAATATGAACATCTACAAAGGATGATCTCCATTCCTAAGAAGGAAAAACAAACATATAAAAGAGAATTGACATGAAAATCAAGTAAAACTTAATTATTTTAAATAATTTAAGTTCCCCACACCTAGGCAAATTATATCCCAGGGGGCTGAGAGAATTTACAGATGGACTTCCAAAATCATTGATTTCTTTAAAGAAATCTGGAGAATAAAAAAAATCTCTAAAAACTGAAATTGAGCAAAGGTACCAGTTTCTTCAATTTCATAAAGGTGCAGTCTAAAAGTTGTTTCTAAAAATTTTTTATAAACCATCTGTTTAATATTATATGCCAGAATGTTTTTTGACGATACTATATTATTTTTACCACTTTTGTACCATTTTTATCTATTTATAGCTTAAATATTTGTATACAATTGCTGATAATAATAGATGTTATCCTAGAAAACGTCTAAAGTGAACTGAAGAAGCATTTCTCATGTTCTACATATTTTAATCAAAGATTTAGATGAGGCCGGGTGCAGTGGGTCATGCCTATAATCCTAGCACTCTGGGAGGCCGAGGTGGGAGGATCATTCAAGCTCAGAAGTTTGAGACCAGCCTGAGTAAGAGTGAGACCCTGTCTCTACTAAAAATAGAAAGAAATTAATTGGCCAACTAAAAATATGTAGAAAAACTTAGAGCCTAGTGGTGCATGCCAGCTACTCGGGAGGCTGAGGCAGAAGGATTCCTTGAGCCCAGGAGTTTGAGGTTGCTGTGAGCTAGGCTGATGCCATAGCACTCTAGCCTGGGCAACAGAGTGAGACTCTGTCTCAAAAAAAAAAAAAAAAAACCCAATATTTAGAGGAAACACACATGAAATATTTATCAAATCTATAGGCAACAAAAGTAGAAAAGAAAGATAATATTGTGAAAGTCAAGGCAAAGCCTAAAAGATCTTAAAAGACTGAATCCTTGGTAAAATTCAATCATTAGCTTCCCTCACTTAAAAAATTTAACATAAGCATCAGATAGGCAAATCTGGTTTTAAAGCAGTTCTTGTGGACAAGTTTTGAGGGCTTTGGTAAAATGCCAAAACTAAATTAAACTCAAAACTGTAAAGAAACTGCCCAGAAAACTCATTCCCACTTAAGTCTGCATGAATTCCTAGAGCAAAAGAGGTTATAGTACCTCTGTGCTGTGTCAATCACGCAGTATGTGTTCAATTGTCATAACATCATATTTTCAGAAAAATGTAAGCAATCAAAAGAAGGCAACTACGATGGTGAGCACCTGGAAATTATACCATATTCAATTAAAGAAGCCAAGAGTGCTTAGTCTAAATAAAGAAGATTCAAGGAGGACACAGGCAGCTTCCTCAAATATTTTTAAGTGCTGCTGTGTAGACTTACTCTGAACATCAGTATAATGTAATAGAAAGAACATTAATCTTGCCCAGCACTGCCACTTACTGTCTGTGCATCCGGACTGGTTACTCAGCCTGCCCGTGGCTCAATTATTACTTCTGTAAATTTTGGGGAGACTAAAAAAGATAATGCATATTCAAAATCCTAACAGAGTAGATACATATGATGGGCACATAATGAGTGTTAATTTCCCATCCCTAAAGCAGAAGATGGCAACAATAAATCAAAATGGGAGAATGATTCAGGAATGTAAGGAGAACAAGAAAGTTTTTTGCAACTTCTGAAAATGTAAACTGCTCTAAAAGTGATGTCCCGGGTTGCTTTGTAATGAGCTCTTTGTCATTGATTCTTCCAGCAGAAGCTACATAGCAAAAAGGTAGAAGAGAGAGGTTCTTATGTACTGATGAAAGGGAGGCTGGAAAGCCACTAAAATCTCTTCCAACTCCAAGATTCAGTGAGTTCAGATCAAGAAGAAAATGTGATTTTTAAGGTTCCATTCTAACCAATGATTTCTCTGAGGCCAGTGAATGTGAGCAATACAGCATTTTAAGACATAGAAGGCCAGACGACAATATGTTTATTTCCTCTAGAATACAGGAGAAAATAGGAGAACAAGGGACAATGTCCCATTCTCTTAAGTGGGTCCCTAGGACATACCACATTGATTAATTGTTCTTTGTGCTACAAAAACAAGTAGAAAATAGGGACTCAGGAAGGCAGTGGCAGAAAAGGGAATAATACATCTAACTGGTGGAAAAATGAAAAAATCAAAGTAATAATAAATCAAAGGCACCACCAAATAGAATTATAACACCCAAAAATGCAAAGAAACAATTGTCCATATCCTCTTATAGGTCTCATCAGTGCCTGTCATTGCTTCTTAGTATCTTCTTCTTTTTTGTTTTCATTTTATTTCTTTGTTAGTCATTGATCTTGATTTTGAGTAAATGGAAGGGGGGAGGGGGTGATCCGCCTCTGGTTAAAGATAACTACAGAGGAGCTGAATATTGCATATCACAGAAGTCAGGTAAGAGTAAAATAACTCTACAAATAACTACCTTTCTGCCCTTCTCAATCAGTTCATTGGAGAGGGATTGCCTCTTCTTGAGCTACTGCCATAACACACTTGCAGCAGATCTCCTTTTCGATGACCAGTTGATGCCATTTTATGACCACATTTGAGGATAAATTAAGTTCAACTCTTGAAGTTGAACTATGTTGTGTATTATTTGTATGTTTTTAAACTATTCTTATTACATAAATAAGATATTCATGAAAAAAATGAAAATAAAGGGACAAAAACCTTTATTCCACTTAAGTAGTATGATTTGAAGGGTACTTGGAAGACCCTACCTCCTTCCCCTCAGATGATGTGGTGATATCTACAGCACAAGCATTCATTTCATTAGTTTCAAGTACTTTTTCCCTGGGATGGTGACATTTTGGACACATTTACACTGGAAGTCCTTTAAAGTGGTGAGAAAATGGTAATATAGGAGGCCAAAAGCATGGACTCTTATCCTAACTCTGTCACTTACTGGTTTGGGAACTCGGGCATTTAACGTCTTTGAGCCTTTATCTCCTTATATATGAAATGGAGGTAATAATCCTTGCTATGGCTCTCCTATAGCATAATTAAGAAAGTCAGAAAAGATAATGCATGTTAGACATAAGAGTTACCTTTCCCAAAATTGATCCCCTTCAAGCTGCCCTTCTACAGAGAAAGTTGCTTCCTGCAAAGCACCATGCAAAAGAAAGCAGCTATTGCCCAGTGCTTAAGGTAATCACTTCATCACCTGCTGATGTAGAGAACCCTTCTATTAACTTGTTGTTTCCTACAGCTGCAACTGCAAAGCTTGGACCACAGCCTCCGATCACACTGGAAGTCCTGGTATCCCCTCTCCCCCAGCCACAAACTCTGAGCCTAGAAACAGAACTAGAGGCAAGTTTTCTTCATTTCAACATTATATCCAGCCCTAATCACATTAGGAGAGCAGTTATTGCTTCCCCAATCATGCAGCTAAAACACCTACAGCCCAAATGTTGGGGGGGCCCTTCTTGGAATGTGATGTCCTAGATTTCTGTGTGCCACTGTTGTTATCATTGGCAAAGAGGACCTGCACACCTGTGGTCCTGGCCCTGGGTCCATGAGTTTCCCACAGTAAATGCTGCTCTGGTAAATCTGGCGTGTGTGCCATCTGGTCATGTTCCCTGATTGCGTGATAACACGCCAAAGGGAAACCACTCTGATCATCACAGATGTTGGGGGTTACATTTATGCAGGAGTTTAATGGATTTTTTTTCCTAGAGAACTAATGTTGTTAAGAAAACACAGCATTTGAGCTCTGGGCTTCCAGCAGCAAAAAGGTAAGTGAAACAGGAATGAGAGATTCATATGCCAAACTTTCCTCTGGTCTAAACTTTGGCCTAAATCAAAGTCTAAAATTTAGATAGATTTCTCTCTGTTCCCCTATATTTAAAAAACATAGCTAGTTTCTCCAGGGCTAAATAAACCATTAAATCAAAGAATACCAGAGAGAAAAAAAGGTTACATCCAAACCTCACTTTCACAAGGTAGCCTGTTTTGAAACAATGTTTCTTGGTGCTGCTCTATTATGGTCATGTAAGTACAGTGTGGTCCTCGCTTCCACAGGAAGTTCCACAGAGGAGCTAGGTAATTGGGGAGGCACTGTGAGAAGGGATCACCTAGGAAGTTTTGTAGATTGAAACGTAGGTGACCTTAAAACAAATCACAGCATAGCCATCAGGAAATGACTTTATCATTTAAGATTTAATGGTATCCCTGCCAGAGAAGATAGCCTATAAGGAAGAAAATGGGCACTCTGATATGTCTGGTAGACAAAAAAAAGAGTATTTTCTTAAAAATATAATTTATTTTGTATATTTAAAGTACACAACATGATATTATAAGATATATAGCAAAATAGTTGCTATAGTGGAACAAATTAATATATCCATCATCTCACAAAGGTACCTATTTTCCCCCCTGTGGCAAGAGAAGCTACAATACTTATTTGGCAAAAATTCTGAATCCAATACATTATTATTAACTATAGTCTTACATTTCTGCAGCATTTCTTTTTTTTTTCTATTTTTTATTTTTATTTTTATTTTTTTTATTTCAGAATTTTTACCAGAGTACACACATTTTAGTTACATAATTTGCTTTTGTACAGTTTGAGTCAAAGTTATAAGTGTGCCCTTCAACCAGTTAGTGTGCATTGTACTCATTAGGTGTGAATTTACCCATCCCTTCCTCCCCCTCCCACCTACTTGATTTCCCTTGAATTTTATTTCCATTTGTAAACATAAGTGTTGATCGATTAATTCCAATTTAGTATTGAGTACATGTGGTGTTTGTTTTTCCATTCTTGTGATACTTCACTAAGAAGAATGGCCTCCAGTTCCATCCAAGTTGTTACAAAAGATACTAGATCACCATCTTTTTTATGGCTGAGTAATGCTCCATGGTATACATATACCACATTTTATTAATCCACTCATGGATTGATGGGCACTTGGGATGATTCCACATCTTTGCAATTGTGACTTTTGCTGCTATAAACATTTGAGTGCATGTATCTTTTTTACAAAATGTCGTTTTTTCCTTTGGGTATATACTAGTAGTGGGATTGCTGGATCAAATGGTAGGCCTACTTTTAGTTCTTTGAAGTATCTCCATACTACTTTCCATAGCAGTTGTACTAGTTTCCTGGCCTTGATTTTATACTCATTCACACAGTGTCCTCCTCATTGTCAAAGGCATGCATTTGGAGAAAGCTTAACCAGAGGGAGAACTGTTCTTCTGTTCTTGCTGCAATAACTGAGCAGCTATTTTCCTCAAATCAGTTACTTCCTTCAAATCATCATCTTCTTCCTCTGCAAGTAACTGTTCTTTCTCAAGTCTTTTTGCTTCTCCCAATACTTCATTTTTCTGAGGTTTTTCAGAACATTTTTCTTTTCCCTTAAAGAAAGAGACAACTGATCCAATATGTGTATCTCCTTGTTCAGGAACTGCTACGTCTTCTCTGTTGGGGTCAATAAAATCATACACCTCCTGGTCTTTCTGAGAATCAGCCTTAATTCCTATTGTGTGACTGTCATTTCTTGATGTCTGCTCTCATTTGATTCTGAGACTTGAGAGTAAAGGCTGATTGTGTCATCATCTGATGGTTCCGTTGTAGATAACCATTTCTCTCCATTCACTTCCAATTCCAGAGTCAGGGCCATGATTTTTATTTGGATAAAAATCTTCCATACTGTCTGTGAGAGGCTGGGAAGGCATTCTTTTACTCAGTGATGGAAGATCCAGGGAATCTGGTTTCTTATCCATTCTGCAACATGCTTGGATATTTAAGTACTTAAATATGTGTACCTTACCCTTTAAACATATCTGTGCTGGTGGTACTTCCAATGGATTGCTATCCAAAATTATTACTTGTAAATGATGCATCTTCCTGTAACAAACTGGAATTTCAGTCACTTTAATACAAGAGAAATCCAGCTTGACTAAGGGAAGATCTGCTAATTCATCTGGCAAAACATGAAGCTTATTTCTTCTTATATTTAGCTCTCTAAGTGAATGTAATTTTCCCATTTGTTGGGGAAGGACCTGAATCTCATTACAGCTAATATCCAACTCCATTAAGTCTTTTAACTTCCCAATTTCTTCTGGAATGGATACCAGTTTATTATTACTTACTACCAAAACTTTAAGGAGAAGAGCAAATAGGTATTTTGGCAATGTTGATAAAAGATTTCGACTAATGTTAAGGTATGTTAACATTTGCAGGTTTTTAATGGCTTCAGGAATGTTCTTGATGCAATTATGATATAAATTTAATGTCTCCAGGGGTGCAAATAACCAGACTTCAGAAGGAATTTCTATAAAATGATTTCTGGAAAGATTTCATTGTTGTAACTTCAGAATCCTGGGAGGTGAAAATTACTGCTTACAATTAATTTGAAATCTCAAGTCTTCTTTGGCATGGCTCCGAGTCATGGTCCTCAAATTTGGCTCAGAATAAGTCTCTTTAAAATTATTTTTGCAGAGCTTGGCTTCTTTACTCGACACGGCACTAGTCAGCTACTTTACTGAAAAGCAGCATTTCTTATCTATAAACTACTTTTGCATATATATTATTTTATGCAATTCTCATGTGAGCCTTGATATGTATGTATTATTATTCACATTTCATAGAGAAAAGAATGTGATCTCAGAAGTTTCTTCCTGAGAAAACAATGCTTACAAAGTGACAGAGCCGGGATTCAAGCTTAGATCTGAATGTCTCGGAATCCCACACTCTGCCACACTATTGGGCCCCAAACACAGGCTGGATCCCAGAAATCTACACCTTTCAAAGTCTTTGCCATGTGATTCTGATAACACTAAAGCCTGGAGTCCATGTACCATACCATCCTACATATAGAGAGTAAATACTAATAATAGCCTAAAAATGGTCACTTTACAATAACTACGTTGTAACTTACATGAAGTCACTTTGTCACTATGTGGTTATTTTCATATTTGACTTCTTAAGCCTCATGTTTCCTCTTTATGTTGCTTGAGTAATATTGCTGTTTTGTTCAGTAAATCTGTCAATTCTAATTTTTTATAAGTGAATTACCCATATCAAAACTGGCATCTCAGTTTAGCTTGAGCCAGCCACCTATCTGTTTTGTCTAAACCGGTGTTCTCCAAAGTTGGCTGCAGCAGGCAACACACTGAGGAATGTAGAAAGGAAATATTTGAATTTCCATTTTTATTTTGATTACAGGAAACCTTTTTCAAAAGCTTTACCAATATTTGCTATATTGTTGAACAGTGGCTTATATACAGTTTCTGAGTGAATGGTCACAGAAGTGTATACTCAACAGCTGTATTGTTGGGGTACTCAATCAAACAAAAAGCCTCTGGTCTAGACCCTCTCTCCTATGGCCAGGAAAGTGTGTTCAGTCTCCTGGGGAAGAATCAGGACACATACTTCCTTCTACATACGTAAGTTGTGCTGCAATCCTCACAGGATGGAAGAAAATGACCTCAGAGGCCAGAAATATCTCCCGCACTGTGAGTGACTTCATCCTCTTGGGCTTCCCTTGCCGCTGGGAAATACAGATCGTCCTCTTTTCCATATTCTTTGTGACTTACCTCCTGACTCTCCTTGGAAACACAGCCATTGTGTGTGCAGTGCGCTGGGACCACCGGCTCCACACCCCCATGTACATTCTGCTGGCCAACTTCTCCTTCCTGGAGATCTGCTATGTCAACTCCGATGTGCCCAACATGCTGGCCAACTTCCTCTCCAAGACCAAAACCATCTCCTTTGCTCGGTGCCTCCTCCAGCTGTACTTCTTTTTCTCACTGGGCACAACTGAGTGCTTATTTCTCTCCATTATGGCCTATGACCGGTTCCTGGCAATCTGTCGTCCGCTATACTACCCCACCATCATGACTACTAAGTTCTGCAGCAGCCTGGTCATCTTTTGCTGGGTCTATGGTTTCCTCTGGTTTCTGATCCCAGTGATACTCGTTACCCAGCTGCCGTTTTGTGGCCCAAATGTGATTGATGACTTTCTATGTGACCTTGGTCCCCTGCTGGCCCTGGCTTCAGCTTGTGTCCCAATCCCAGGGACTGTTCTCATATGTGGCACCATGAGCTCCCTCCTCATCTTTGCCACCTTCTTCTACATTATTGGCTCCTACACCCTGGTGCTGAGGGCTGTGATGCAGGTGCCCTCCACTGCTGGCCGGAAGAAGGCCTTCTCTACCTGCTCCTCACACCTGGCTGTCGTGTTTCTGTTCTACGGCTCAGTCATGATGACGTATGTGAGCCCAGGGTCAGGACAAGCAGAGGGCATGCAGAAATTTACGACTCTATTCTACTCAGTTTTGACCCCTTTTTTCAACCCCATGATCTATAGCCTCCGGAATAAAGAAATGAAGGATGCCTTGAAGAAAGTTCTAGGAGGTTCCTGAAATTGGTCTGTGACATTAGTGAGTTCTTCCCAAATGAGTTCAGACTGTGAGCCCCCTGTCAGTGAAGAGTTGAGAAACTGGCAAGTGGATGTGAAGTTTTCAAAGGAGACATTTCAAAACCCTAATGCCATGTCTTCAATGAAGCCTCTCGCCAGGCAGAATTAATTACTTCTTCCATAGCACATTACTTACAATTCTATTTAACATGTTTTTATTCATTCTTGTATTATAGTTAGCTGTTTACAAATGTGTCTCCACATGCCTCCCATCCTTATTGTATTATAAATTCCTTGAGAGCAAGAACTATGCTTTATTAATTTCTGTAATTTCAGAACAGAACACAGTACTTAGCACATAGATGTCAATAATGTTAATTGAAATGAAACAAATATATTTCTTGATATTTTCTCACTAAATTCTATCATTCTTGATAGAACAATATCTAAAGAAACCATAAAACTCTATAACAAATTGTATTTTACACGTTCTATAGATGAAAGAAAAGAACTTTCATAGAAGAAAGTGAGGTCAACCTGAACCAGTTGGACCAACCATTAAATGATAATCAAATCAATGGAAAAGTTTCCCCAGATGAAAGTTAAACTCTAAGAAATTACCTCTTTCTCAATCCCTTTCTTTAATAATGTAATAATGCTTTATTTCATTTTCTTCTTACTAACCATGCTTCCACTCCTGCACATTTTAAAATGTGTTCCACAACCCTTACTACAGAATGTGTGGTCTTTGAATCAGCGGGGCATCACTGGAGAACTTTTTAGAAGGCAGTTATCCAAGGACCACGTCCCAGCACTATTGAATCAGAATCTGCATTTTAAGGATATCCCCAGTGGATTTATATGCATGTTGAAGTTTGAAAAGCATGGATCTACAATAAATTCTCTGAAAGGGTACTAGTAATTACAACGATGTGGAGGACTTCCTATTGACACCTACCTGCATGGGAACAGTGGTTCTCAACCAATTGACTCAGAACTGGGGGTGGGGCTTAAGCATGAGTATTTTGAAAAGTTCTTGTAATATACAGGGAGGATAGAGAACCACTGCATTCAAATGTATGAATTACCATACTCTAAAATAACACAGAATGAGACCACACCCACATTTATTTTCAAAAGCCACCCTGGTGCAAATCAACCAAACTGAATAAATATTAGATTACAATAAGACATATTATAACTCAATTCTTACTTTGCCAAAAAAAAATTACATACAAAATAGATAATTCTCTCTTGAAAGTTCTTTACATGCTTGCATTTGGGAGATTGTACATAGTAAAAAGAATTGAAAATATGAAGAAAAGCACATAGGGCAACCTATACAACCATTAATTTAAAAGACTTCTGTGGTACATTATCTTGTCATTATACTAGTATTTGGAGTAATTCAAATTATCAAGATTTACTTCCTTCCCACAGAGAGATGATAACTCTGATGGAAATAAATTTTTAAACTTTTTCTGCTTGATTGAAATATAACTCATATACAACAAAATTTACTCTTTTAACATGTACAAGTCAATGTTTTTCAGTTTATTCACATAGCTGTGCAACCATTATTACTAACAAATTTCAGGATGATTTCATCACAGACACACAAAAAGAATCCTGTACCCAGTAGCACTCCCTGGCAAACACTAATTTACTTTGAATTAACTGAATTTATCTATTCTAGCCATTTCATATAAAGGAAATTATACAACGTATGGTCTTTTGTGGCTGGCTTATTTCACTTAGCTTAATGTTTATCCATGAATAAGTCATCAATGTTTTAGCAGGCGTGAGCACTTTATGTTTTTTTTATTATTATTATTGCTGAATAACGTACCGTTGTATCAATAGACCACATTTTGTTTATGCACTCATCAGTTGGTAGACATTTAGGTTGTTTCCACTTTGAGGCTAATATAAAAATGTTGCTATGATATGGAGATACCTTAAAGCGATACAAGTAGATCTACCATTTGATCCAGAAATTCCACTACTGGGCATCTACCCAAAAGATCAAATGACACTCTACAAAAAAGACACCTGCGCTCGAATGTTTATAGCAGCACAATTCACAATTGCAAATTTGTGGAAACAACCCAAATGCCCATCTATTTATGAGTGGATTAATAAAATGTGGTATATGTATATCATGGAGTACTATTCAGCTTTAAGAAACAATGGTGATATAGCACCTCTTGTATTTTCCTGGATAGAGCTGGAACCCATTCTACTAAGTGAAGTATCTCAAGAATGGAAAAACAAGCACCACATGTACTCACCAGCAAATTGGTTTTAACGGATCAACACCTAAGTAGACATATAGGAATAACATTTATCAGTGTCGACAGGTGGGAGGGGGGAGGAGGGGATGAGTATATACAAACATAATGAGTGAGATGTGCAACGTTTGGGGAATGGTCACATTTGAAGCTCTGACTCGAGGTGGGGGCATGGGCAATATACTAACCTTAACATTTTTACCCCCATAATATGCTGAAATTAGAAAAAAAAGGGAAAAAAAGAATGTTGCTATGAACATTCATGTACACATTTTTAATAAATTTATTTTTTAAAAAATTATTATTATAGGCTCCCACTCCTAGATCTAGTGACAACATGTACACATTTTTGTGTGAGCATGTGTGTTAATTTCTCTTTCATATATCTGTGTTAGTCTGCTCAGGCTACTATAACAAAATACCACAGGCTGGGTGGCTTAAACAACAGAAACTTATTTTCTTACAATTCTGCAGACTGGAAGTCCAAGGTCAAGGTGCCAGCAGAGCTGGTGTCTGGAGAGACTTCTCTTCCTGGTTTGCAAATGACCACCTTCTCACTGTGTCCTCACAAGGTCTTCTCTCCGTGTACACACAAAGAGAGAAAGAGCACTAGCATCTCTTCGTTTTCTTATAAGGATATCAGTCCTTTCAGATTAGAGCCACTCTTATGACCTCATTGACCGTAAATATACATTTGTACTATTTATTACCTCTGCCTGTAAAGGAAAATTGTATTAGGTGATTGTGCTGAAAATGTGTCAAAAATATAATTTGCATCTCTTTTATGTGGTTGTTTTTATGTGTATTTGCTATATTTTAATTTGCTAATATACATGTATTTCTCTGTAGAGACATATATAAGGTTATTAAGTATGAAATGTCTGATTTCCTTAAGTACTAAGTTTGACAGTTGATATCTCTGACATTTCACTTTGACACTCTTGTTTTATTTTTATTGTGAAGGTACATCCTCATTCTTTCAAACACACAGTTTGGCTTGTGATTATCCGTCAAATTTTTTTAGAGCAGTTTTTGTGAAACCATGGATAAGTCAAAAATTCATGTTATTTTTGAATATGAGTTCCACCATGGAAGTGATGCAGCACAGACAGTTCGAAATATCAACAAGGTATTTGGGAAGGATGTGGCTAATGAACGCACAGTACATTGATGGTTTAAGTTCTGTTCTGATTATTTTGATCTTCAAAATAAGCCACGTGAGTGACCTGAGACCAAGGTGGATAATGATGAGCTAAAAGCTCTAGTGGAGGTGAATCCATCTCAATCTATGCATGAATTAACAGCAAGGTTTGGTTAATATAAATACCCTTTAGTTCTTCTGATCTTTGTTTTTATTTTCTTGGCATGAAGATTTCAATATAATCTGTGTTTCTAAAAATATTGCTTTTGAAAAATACAGTATAGATCCTTTGTTTCCCTAATTCCCATAATGAAATATAATAAAATATTTACTAAAAGTATATTTTGAAAAATATTCTGGATACAGTTCTCTTATCAGATACATAGTTTGGAAATATTTTTACCATTTTATGAGTTGTGTTTCACTTTTGTGATGTTATGTTTCACTTTTCTTGATGCTGTCATTTGCAGCACAGAAGTTTTTGTATATTGAAGAAGTCCAATTTATTTATATGTGTGTGTGTTTCTTGTTCACAGTCAGGACAAAATATCAGCTAAGAAAAAGTGACCAGGGAATTACAAATGTACACATTCTCTTAAGGGATCACTTCAATTTGGAAGATTATAATTGCCCCCACTCACATTTCACCTATAGTTTACATCATGCCATTACTGAGAACAGGTTGTATATTTTCTTTTTGTTCTTATCTCATAGGACATTTTAAAAAATGAATTCTTTCACCATTTCAACATTTCTATTGTATTCTTATTTTTTTCCATTTGAAAACAACAATTTATTGCTTTTCCCTCCAAAGGTTTGTAAATTTACCAGAAAAAGGATCAAAGCTTACAGACTGCTTAGACTAAAAACACAAGAGGTGAGACTCTACTACACGGCCACCAGTGGCAACTGTGCATTGATGCTTAAATGAGTGCTGCCTTCAGAGGGCTGCGCTTCTCACACATTGTGATGTACTGAGATCATTAGTCAAGTCGCTGGAATACTACAAAGGTTTTTTGGTTTGTGGGGGAGGGATTTGCCTTCCTACTATAAAAGCGAAATTTTTAGTTCATTTCTGAAAAATAAATTGGTCAATAAGTTCATTTTGTTCTACTTCTACTTTACACAAAGCTTCATAGTCAACGCAATACCTTTCTAGCTGCATTTTCTTTTCTGCTATTAGTGCTTGAAGTTGCTGTTTTGGGGTTTCTCTCTGCTTTGCTATAGATTTGAGCAAGTTCTGAGCACCGATGGCCTTCATCTATACCTAGTAAAAAAAATTTTTATAGAAACAGAATTGAGAGAACTCATTGCCAGCAGACTTGCACTATAAGAATTGTTTAAGTTTTTCCGGCAGAAGTAATATGATAACAGACTAAAACTTGGATTCACCAAAAAAGAAAGCACTAAAAATAGAATAAATAAAATGTATATTGTAACAATATTTTGTGTTCTCACAGCTTATATAAAAGTCAATTAATTCTATGACCAAAACATAGAGCAAAGGATGAGAGGAAGATATGGAATATATTACTGTAAAGCACTTATACCACACACAAAGCAGGGTAATATTACTTAAAGTTAGACTTTCATTAAATAAAGGTGTATATTGCAAATCCTATGACAATCTTGTTTTTTAAAAAGTTTTAAGATACAAATGACAAGCCAATAATGGAGTTAAAATACATTCACAAAAATACAAAATACTCAATCCAAAAGAAGTCAGAAAAAGAGGAACAAAAGAAATGAACATATAGAATAAATAGAATGCATCTAGGAAGAGGGTAGATTTTGATATAACCATATCAGAAATTAGATTAAATGTAAGCAAATGAGTCTAAATGACCGAGACTGTAAAATTGGGGAGAAAAGCAAAACCCAATTAACTGTCTACAAGAAATTCACTTTTAATTTAAAAAAATAGGTTAGAAGTAAACTGCTAGGAAAATATATACCATGCAAACTTTAATCAAAAGAAAAGACAAGTTTTTAAAATAGAATAAATGCAACATCCCTTCATGATAAAAAAACTTTCAGAAAACTGAATATAGAAGGAACTTAATTCACCATGATAAAAGCCATGTATGACAGAACCACAGCTAGTATCATACTGAGTGGGAAAAATTGAAAGCCTTTCCTCTAAGATCTGGAACAAGACAAGGATGCCCATTTTCACTGCAGCTATTCAACATAGTACTGGAAGTTATAGGTAGAGCAATCAGACAAGAGAGAGAAATAAATCATGTCCAAATTGGGGGAAAAAAAGTCAAATAATCCTTATTTGTAGATAATATGATCTCTACAGATACCTAAAGACTCCACCCAAAAATTTTTACAACTGATAAACAAATTCAGTAAATTTTTAGGATACAGAATCAATATGCAAAAATTGTTAGCATATCTATATGCCAATGATAAACAATCTGAAAAACAAACCCAAACCCAAGAAAGTAATCCCATTTTATGATAGCTACAAATAAAATAAAATACCTAGGAATAAACTTAATCAAAGAAGTTAGGATATCTACAATGAAAACTATAAAACTATAAAACATTGATGAAAGAAGTTGAAGAAGTCACAAAATATGGAAAAGATACTCCATGCTCATGGATTGGAAGAATAAATATTGTTAGAATGTCCATACTACCCAAAGCAATCTACAGATTCAATACAATCCCCATTAAAATACCAATTACATTCTTTACAGAAATAGAAAAAATAGTCCTAAAATTTATAGATAACCACAAAAGATCCAGAATACCCAAAGCCATCTGAAGCCAAAAGAAAAAAACTGGAGGAATCACATTACCTGACTTCAAATTATGCTACAGAGCTCTAGTAACCAAATACTGACATAAAAACAAACACACAGATCAATGGAACAGAATAGAGCACCCAGAAATAAAGCCACATATTTACAGTCAAAGGATCTTGTCAACCGTGTATATTGACAAGAATAAACACTGAGGAAAGGACAACCTATTCAATAAATGCTGTTGGGAAAATTAGCCGTATGTGAAAGAATCAAACTGAATGCCTATCTCTCACCATATACAAAAATTAACTCAAGGTGGATTAAAGGCTGAATCCAGCCTTACCTAAAGGTAAGACCTGAAACCATAAAAAAATCCTGAGGACAACATAGGAAAAACTCCTCTGGACATTGGCTGAGGCAAAGAATTTATGACTAAGACCCCAAAAGTAATGCAACAAAAACAAAAACAGATAAATGGGACTTAATTAAACTAAAAAGCTTCTGCACAGCAAAAGAAACAATCAAAAGAGTAAATAACCTGCAGAATGGGAGAAAATGTTAACAAACCATGTGTCCAACAAAAATGAATACTCAGAATCTACAAGGAACTCAATGACCTCAACAAGAAAAACACAAACAACCCCCATAAAAAGTGAGCAAAAGACATGAACAGGCATTTTAAAATAAAATACACAAACATGAAAAATTGATCAACATCACTAATCATTAGGGAAATGCAAATTAAAGCCACAATGAGATATCATCTCAGTCCAATTAGAATGGCCATAATAAAAAGTCAAAAAACAACAGATGTTGGCACGGATGCAGTGAAAATGGAACACTTAACACTGTTGTTGAGAATGTAAATTAGTGCAACGTCTACAGAGATCAGTATGGAGATTTCTCAAAGAACTAAAAGTAGATCTACCGAGCAGAACAAAGAATTAGTGAGCTTGAAGACAGGCTATTTGAAAATATAGTCAGAAGGAAAAAAAAGAAAAAGGAAAGTAGTAGCCTTTCTCAAGACATTGTGTGAGTCAATAAGAAAGAGAATGAGAACTCTGATGTCATAAATCTGATACTGACAAGTAAGAAAGTCCAAACTTACAGACTCAATAAATGAATAAAATTGAATGTCAAAGAATAGAGAAATAATCAAAAACCTCTTGTCCCAGCTAAACTAGTGTTGCTGTACTGTTTGCACCATTGTAACAATAAGCTATTAATACAACAAAACGAACATCTGTTCTAAGAATAGCATGAGATGATGTGATCACCACTGGGAAAACTAGGTCCCAAGAGCCAATTAATGGGCTCCTGCAGGATGGGAAAATTCGAGATACAATCGACAATCTTCCCTCATAAAGTCCCACTTTTGGAATCCACAGGAGACTATATCCCTTAGGTCTTAGGATAAATAAGACATGGGTTTCAAGCAGCGCAGACAAGTCTCTGTTGTGCAATAAATATGCCAATTTCTCTCCATGCCATACTGCGTAAGACCTTTTGTGGCTCCTGGCTGCCAAGAACACCATGCCCTCTTCCCTGTCTGCTGTTTGCTGCAGTGAAAACAGAAGATTTTAAGTCAGATCTGCCAGTTGAATGAAAAGATGGATTCAGAAGAGATAAAAGTATAGGACGGTTCTGAGGTGTGCCTTTTAACTCTGCCTTCTTTCGTGTGACTGCAAGTACAGCCCCTCATGTTACATGAATGGAAGGAAGGAAATTCATCTTTACAAGTAAGAGGGCTGGGGACTCAAGGAAGTGAGATACGTCAGAGTGAGGGAGGAGCCTGGGTAATATGAAAATTTTGTCTTTATCAACCAGAGGTTGTTCCCAGCTCTTTAGGGGAACAGATACTAGCAAAATGACATCTGGATAGGATTAACAAAGTATCTATGAGGAAAAGGGTTGAAAAAAACCTCAGGTCTCCCCAGTTTAGCGCTGTTCGGTTCTTCCAAAGACCAAATGATCAGCCCGTGAGAGAAGAGAGAGCAACAAGATGATTGAGCACGCCTGACGGTGAGTTCAGGTCCACTTGGTTTGCAAAACCATCGGAAACCTCTGCACATTAGTCATCAAATATTTCTTGCTTTTTTCACTCTTTCCTCATGGTTTCTCTGGCTTCTGTGGTACTCTAATTCCTGCTACAGAGGAATTACAGCTATTTTACACAAAAATGATCTAATCGCAGGTTTTAGAGGAGTCTTAAAGTGAAGTATGATGTGAAAAATTCTGCATCTCTCTCATCCCATGTGTCACTAATTGTAATAATCAAGGTCATCCGTAAAGATATGACATGTGATCTGGAAACTAACACATTTGGAAATTAATACATTAATAAATATTCTTAGCTAGAATACTTTCATTTAAAAAAATGTCTGGGCCTGTCTGGGGCTATATTCTGCACTTGTACTTTTGTGTTTAAATATTATTACTCTATCATTTTAACTTTGGGTCATTTAGGCCCAAATGATGACTGTCTCCCATTAACAAAAAGGATACAAAAAATAAATTTATAAATTAAGACCAAACTATTGGCAAGAGAACCTTAGGAAATTTTATTGATATTGTTTTACCTCTCTCACAATGGAAGTCAGATCATGTCCCAAACTAAGTCTAACTCAGGGAAGTTTTCGCAGATTCTCCATGCACTTCCCCAAACATCTCCAACCTTCCACACCTATAATGGGATCAAACGACTGCAGGAGTGAAGAAATGAGAGGGAGACTCTTGTCCAGAGAGCATGTTATGGCTTCCACCCTTTGCCTTGGTACCTAGAGGTCTCTGCTTGGAAGCCTCTGACATTTGTGACCCTCTGTATCTGTCCACAAACCAGAAGAATAGAGGCTTTTCTAGAAGTCCTAACACTAAAAACATAAATGTCAAAAATATTAAAATAATATACCAGATCTAGTACTCACTTTTTATATCTATAGAGTTTTCCCTAGACCAAGATTTTACAGACTTTTTTTTTAGCCAAATAGTAAGAGATGGAACCACATTCAAAGTCACTATGTACATGTCTGAACATTCAAAGGTTTCCTGAAACAACAGACTTTGATGAATACTGAAGAAAGAACAGCACATTTGACATTTTTTTGTCTGGGTTATCTTAAGACACTAACACTGATAACTCCAATTACTCATCTAGACTAACAGTGAAATGCATAAAGATTTCATTGTGTTATTTGTTATCCTTTTCCTACTCTTCCTCCTCTGATAGCTAACCTTTGTGTCTTTGATACCAAAGATCAATTCAATTGAAGTTCTGTCTAATAAGGGTCTTTCATATCTTATTTTATAGGTACAAGCATATGAATTTCATGTCTCTTTACATGGATTTGTAAAGACTATCATTAACCTAATACAAGTTGCTGATTGCATTTAGGCCTGTCATTTACTGTGAGAAAACTGAAAGAGAAATGAGACAGAGTCCAAGAATTCAGAGTTGGATCATATCAAGCACTCCCAAAGTTTGACACTCTTCAGCAATATAATCTGATTACTGTTTCTTTAATAGCATATTATAATCTACAAAACATAGGAATTTCTAAAAAATAAACAGAGATATCCCTGAGGATTAGGGGATAAGGTCATCCGTGTCATTGTCATTTTTTTTTTCCTCTCAGGAAGCCATGAATGTGTCGGGAGTCAACACAGTGACTGAATTCATACTCCTGAGTTTTCCCTGCTCCAGAGAAGTTCAGGTCCTCCTTTTCTTGCTGTTCTTTGTGTCCTACATCCTGACGCTGGTGGGAAATGGGGCCATCATCTGTGCCGTGAAGCTGGACCACAGGCTCCACACCCCCATGTACATCCTGCTGGCCAACTTCTCTTTCCTGGAAATCTGCTATATCAATACCACTGTTCCCAATATGTTAGGGAACTTCCTATCTGAGACCAAAACCATTTCTTTCACAGCCTGCTTCCTCCAGTTCTACTTCTTCTTCTCAATGGGCACCACTGAGACCTTCTTACTGGCCCTCATGGCTTTTGATCGGTACCTGGCTATCTGCCAGCCTCTCCGTTATCCTACCATCATGAACAGTCGTCTCTGCATGAACTCCGTGGCCCTCTGCTGGGTAACAGGCTTCCTCTGCTATCCCGTCCCTATCTATTTTATCACACAACTCCCCTTTTGTGGTCACCTAGGGGAGTGGCCACCTAACATTGACCACTTTGTTTGTGATCCTGGTCCTCTTCTGTCCCTATCCTGCATCCCAACACCTGGAATTGAGCTTTCCTGTTCTGTATTGAGCTCGCTTATTATCTTCATCACCTTCTTCTTCATCCTTGCATCCTACAGCCTGGTTCTCAGAGCAGTGTTACACGTCCCTTCTGCAGATGGCAGACGTAAGGCCTTCTCTACCTGTGGTTCCCACCTACTTGTTGTGTCTCTGTTCTATGGTGCTCTCATGGTGATGTACATCAGCCCAACCTCTGGAAATCCAGCTGGAATACAGAAGATTGTCACCTTGTTCTACTCCTCAGTGACACCACTTGTAAACCCACTGATCTACAGTCTCCGGAACAAGGACATGAAGGCTGCCTTGAAAAAACTTCAGATACACACAAAAATTAATCAAAGTGAATGAGAGCTCACAGGTGGACCACAATCAGAATATTTCTTCCCCATTTCTATCCTCAGTTAAAAAGCCTTTATTATCTGCACCTAGAGATACAGATCCAAATTCATCAATTTCTGCCTAGTCAAATGATGGCCAAGAACATCCCAATTAAACCAGATCTTGTCTTCAAATCAGGACTCAATGGGTGGTAATTTGAATTAAATGGCCTGCATATCTCGATTTAGACTCTTTTTCTACTCTGACCTCCAATAACTGATTGCCCTTTTATCTGCAATCACCTACCTGGTCCCTGGCCTCATACTTTTTTGACCTGTAATAAGTACATATTCTGTTCTTGTGCTTGGATTTTCCAGCCAAATGACCTCTGCTCTACTCCTAGAAGAAGAATAGTGCATTCACACCATTTTAGTTCACATAAAAGGAAATTAGTGACAATCAACAAATCATAACTATGCCAAATTTTTCATTTATTGGCATTCAAGTGACTAATAACAATCTAAAGCATCGTCTTCCAAACCTGTCTGTTTCATAATTACTTGGGAAGTTTTTTTAAAGGACAGATTCCCAGGCCATTCTCCAAATATTCTAAATCATAATCTAGAGCCTACCTGGTTCCATCAAAGATTTGATGTATCCAACAAAAAAAAAAACCCACAAAAATAAAGATAAGAAATATGAATTTTAAAAGAAAAAATAGAATGAAGATTTTTGGATCATAAGATCTTATGCTATTATTAAAGTCAAGCCCTAAAGATATTATGAACTCCCTTTAAAGCTAGGTGAATAACGTGTAAACATTATTTATTGCATGATTTTCATTACCTGCAAAGAGAAAATAAACAGGTTCCTCAGAGGAAGCTAAGTTATTACTAGTTCCTAGCTTTTAAAATAATTTCTTTCATGGGGGTTTATACTAGAGAGTCTAATAGATATAGTAAACAGTGGTGTGGTCTTCAAGAATATCTAAAACATATATATTATTGGTATGTGCATGTGTGAGTATGTGTGTGTGGTTCAATATAACTGCTTCTTACAGCATCCTTGAATAAAATTCAAAAGCACTATATGGAAGTGCAGCTTAATAGAAGTAATTCTTCCCAGATCTAAGATTAGGGTTCAAATATGAGCCTTTGATGATCTGCCTTAACCCAAAAGTATAATCCAATCTATTATAAGAATAAAATTTAAAGCTAATTACACTATCACCCAAGTCAAAGATTAATAACCCTTTACATTTGGATATCAAAGTTCTTTTCCATCATGTGGAAGTTGAGTTTGAAGGAGTAATCACAAGAATGGAAGAAGTTATTGATAACACAATATTTGTCTGAAGTTTATTGGATTCTTTCTCCATTGGAAATAATTTATCTGTAGGAAGCTCCCATACTTGCCCTTCAAAGAAAGGTGAAGGTTTTAATGGAAGGGTAAACCTAGAGCTGAAAAAAAGAAAGTTCTGGGAATAGTTACTCATGACATAACTGAAATGAGGGTGGGAGGGTAGGAGACAGGAAGAGATACATAGATCCAATAAACTATATTAATCAAACAAATCTTCATGTGTATTCTGAATAAAAACTTTTTTACTCGGTTTGGTTTTTTCTTTCGCAGAAAAGTTTCACTTTTCTACGAAAAGTACAATGATATGCTGGCTGAAATGAGGAAGAGAGGATTTTATCTCTATAACTTGATCCGAATAGGATAGTGAGTGTGACTTGCGGAACTGCAGAGGTCAGATCTTGACATGAGTGGCAGTGAGAGCAAAGTGCCCTTAGGATCCTGGAAGCAAAGAGAGAGAGAGATCAAAGCATAGTAAACGGATTCTCAGCAGCCACAGGGACCAATTTCCTCTCATTTGTGGCTTTCTCTCACCCAGTTTCATCAGAAAAAGTCAGCCCATTGATTTATTAATATTTCATTCCACTTGCAAAAGGTTTGAAGCAAGAAAAAGATATTATTGCTACTTGCATAGGGAAAAACACAGAAATTAAGGCATGCCCCAAGGGAAGTAAATAACAAGCACAGAGCTGTCTCTTGACACTGTTCTTTTAGAAGTAGTAAATGAATTCTTACTGATCAGGAAAAACAGGGTAACTTACTTCCTGGCAGGCTCTGTTTATAACCTCTCCATCCTTCAGCAAAAAAAAAAAAATCAAGGATCCTTACCGCCATTTCCATTTTTTTTCACCTCCTTGGTTATTGCCAAAAAAGACTACTACTTCTTTCTAAGAAAATAAAAAGGAAACTTCTGAGAAACTTTAATTTGGGACTCCCTTTGCTGATACAGGTAATAAGATGATGTCATGTTTAGAAGAACAGGAAAAGAATATTATAGTTACAGAAGCGAATAGCCTCTATCCGCAGGTCTATTTGGATTTATTACAGCCATACACATACAACCAATATTTCTTAAGCTCCTACCAGTCAGGCACTGGTCAAGGTATTTCCATGTACAGTAATCGTTATAATAGCCCTATAGAGAGGGCATAAGTATACCCATTTTATAGCTAAGGAAATGAAGAGAGTATTAATTTCCTATGACTCTTAAAGAAAGCTCTCGACTATAAATCCAGGGCTTTTTCTATTATATACAGCTGCTGCCTACCACTTGTCCCAATCTGGAAAGTTATCCTATTTTCTAGAAACAGATTACTCAACATTATAGACATGGCCGTTTCCTCACTGAAACCACACAAACAACCTAGAGGAGGGAATTGTGTTGTCATGAGACATCACAGGACTGGCTGTGGAGAGGGGTTAACAAACTTAGGCACCAAGACTTCTACCACACCAGACTTTGAGGGGAAATGCAAATATCAGGAAAATGTCTTCAGCTTACACTGTGTATGATACAGCCTGGCTCATTCAGACATAATCCATCTTAACCCTTCAGGCATTGACTAATTTAACAGGTAAACGAATCCAAAGAAAAACAAACAAACAAAGGTAGTTTTTCTTCTTAATTAACTTGGTGTAAGCTGGCTGGGTAAGTAAGCACAATGTGTACCCATGTTCACAGTACCCTCGTAGCCAATGCAGGATGAATCAGCTACATTTTTTTCCCTTTGCTTTGCTCCAGCTCAGATTTGTGCCAGGTAAACTTAGTTTCTTCTGCACAGAGAAGATACTTAATAAACGGTAAGTAACAATAAAAGGTAAGTAAAATATAATCTGATTAAATATGTTAGGTTTAGCATAAAATGGTGATGGCCCACCCAGAATCATTTTGACACCATTCCTGTTCCCTAAAACAGCTTTGTAAGACTTCCTGACACAAAATTGCTCTGAGAGGAAATGGTTTTATTCGAGAGTCTTTTTTCATTTTTAGAGAGTACTAGGCTGATGCTTTTTTCATTTAAAAATGAAAAAAGACCCTTGGAAAAAAGCCATTTCCTCTCAGAGCAATTTTGTGTCAGGAAGTCTTACAAAGCTGTTTTAGGGAACAGAAATGGTGTGAAAATGATTCTGGGTGGGCCATCACCATTTTATGCTATGGAGTGTAGAGGGGCAAAAGGAGAAGCAGGGAGCTCTGTTAAGATGCTACTGCAGAAGTCAAGGAGTGAGGGAGGGTGACAATTTGAACCTGGGAAATGACACTGGAGAAAAAGAGAAGTGCATCAATATGAGTCATATTTTAGCTACAGAAGCAGCAAATCTTGCTGATTAATGGATGTGAGGGGCAAAAGAAAGAACTGTAACATTAAAATGGACTAGGCCAGGAAAAGAAAATTCTTGAACATGAACTAAACCATTCAAATTACTGAAAATATTTTGAGATGATGGACAAAGTGACTACCTCAAATTATAACCTTTTAGAAACACACTGCAAAACATCTTGATGAAAAATACCCAACCACAATCAGTAACAAATTCTTTTAACTTACAGAGAACTGGGTGACTTTTCTCTGAGTTGGTACTACACCTGTAGACCTAAGAGGTTTTTTTTTTAACTTTATAGAATTTAAAATCCATTAGTCACCTTCATACGTTACAGTATGTTTTACTTTGAGTCACTCTTTTCATCGCTAGCAGTTTCCATACTCTCATGGCTCCAACACTCATTAGCAGCCCCATTCAAAGACAGGATTTGGGGACAATGTCTGCTTCAGAAAGTCCATATTCTGAATATTTTTATCCTGAATGAAAATAGTGTAATCCAAAAATATATCCAAAAAAGATGAATATTTGCTATCTGAAATTGAATCTTAGTCCCTAGTCACATGTCTTTAAAATCAGAGAGGTAGAGGGGGAAACTATATTTAGAAAATGTAAGTATGTGGTACAAGGACCAGAATCTGTTCTTCCCACAGCTGAGGCAATAAAAGCCCTGAGATAAAATAGGACATAAACTAGCAGGATCTTAGAAAATTTTATTGGCCGTATGAGTCCTCCTTTCATGAAAATCAGGTAAAATCCAGAACTAGACCTAGAACAAAGAGGGAAAGTTTGCCGGCATTTTTTAAGCTCCAAAATATTAATCAGTTTGCTAGTCCTCCTTCACTAGTTTTCTTCCTCTCCCAAAAAATAAAAAATAAATTGTAATGAATTACTTTTTCCCCTGACATCTTCTGCCATTTACCCAGAGAAGTCTTACTCTGTTTTTGAATATTGCAAATAGATTGTTGTCAGACTCCTTGGATAACTATGTCAGCTTTCAAAAATATGTTATAAATTATTGATTAATTGATTGATTCTATATTCCAAATAATGGAAAATAGATATTTTTCATGTTCCTTATGCATGCCCTATTTGCAAATGGCTGTAATAACCAAGGCCAAGGTATAATTTCAGTATTATTTAACAAAGGTAGGTGTTTTTTTAAACTCAGAAAAACAGAAAGCTATTATGCAAAAGTATAACCATCCAAAGTTACTCTGCCTTAAGGTGCTTCCAAGCATTGATTGGGAGAGGAAGCAAAAATTTAAAGTTTTCTACTCTATTCAAGTTTCCTGCTAAACCTACCTTAACATTAGCTCAATAATGTCAGGTTCTACAGATTCTATGACTAGAATAGGAACCAATGGACTTTGCAGACTCATATTCCCAAGCCAGACAATCAAAGACCTGTTTCAACAAGACAAAACTAATGCTGATTCAATCCCTTGGTTGTCTCTACCCTTAATGGTTTGGTATCTGTTTTAACAGAAGTGAGATGCAACTATTTCCTACAATTAATTTCAGTGTTTTACTCCTGAAATTGAAAGAATGCATTACCAAATAGCATGAATCAATGTATTAGTTAACTATCTTAAAAGAGAAAAGTGATCCCAAATAGTCCAAAGGGCCCTCAGTTCCACAAAGATCCAAGTCATCTTTGCCCCAAATATTGTGTGGGTGTGAGCTCTTTCTGGGCACTGAGAAAGTATATTTATTCACTCATTTTATGAATATATTTATTGAAAGCTTTCTAAGTGCAAAGCATTATGCTAATTTCCAGTCACCTCTGGTAAAGTAACTCTTCAAACTGATTTTGAGCCCATGACAAAATCCTATTTGAAAATTGCTGCTCATGAAGATGATCTTGAGTGAGTCAGTCCAATAAATTCTCTCTCAGTAGAGGCACAGAGGAAAAGTAAGACGTACAGTGAAGAAATATCTGGCTTAAATCATAAGGCTGATCACAAAACTCACCTAGATTAATAACAAACTTCCCAGAGTGGCTGTAAATTACATCATGTGTTAAAGTGTTCTCCTAAACCAGGTTGAGGGACAGTTTTATCACTTCAGGAATATTCTCTCTTGAGAGCAGAACAGTATTGATGTAACCATCTACTCTGAGAAAAAAAAAAAAAAAAAAGTACTGCCAAGAAAAGAACTACCCACTATGGTATTACCAGAAGAAAGAAAAACAGGTAAGTTAAAATGCAATCTTTATGTCATTCCTCAGGCTCTGGTAATATTAGAGAAGGATATTGACAATCAGAAGTCTCATATACTGCCAGTAGGAGTGAAGTGCAATAATTATGGAAAATTATTTAGCTTAATCTTCTAAAGTTGAAGATACACATGTGTTATGATCCAGAAATGCATGTACATGTGAGCAAAGAGAGATAAACTATATGGTCATAGTAACATTACTCCTAAAAGCCCAAAACTAGAAATAAACCCAAGTATTCATCTATTGTTGAATGGTTAAATAAGTAGTGGTTTATTCACACAGTGTAATAGTGTAGAGCAGTAAACATGGGCAAACTACAGATACGTGTGACAACAAGAATTTCACAAACTTATTGTTAAACCAAAGAAACCATTCAAAAGGAAAATAGTACTATTTCATTTATGCAAAGTACAAAAACAGGCAAAATTAAACATTGTTTAATTCTTTAGATGTGCACATTTAGTTATTAAATTATAAAGAAATTCCAGGAAGTGATGATAATAAGAGAAAAAAAAATGTTATGATTGGAGAGACAGAGAGGCAGACATAGTGATGAGGCTCGAGCCTGTGGAAAGATTCTAAGAGTCAAATGACATTCAATTTCTTGACCTCAGTGGTATTTACAGTGGTGTTTCCTTCATAATCATTTATTAAACTGTATATTTATAGAGTATGCCTGTTTTCATACATTACACAATAAGGAAACTTCTGTGTCTATCCACTGATACAGACTTCTAGTATATTTTATAGCCCCATGACTATTGTCTAATAGGACAATATTTTGGGATTACACAAAAATAGTCACTATTGATGTGTGTGTTTATCGCATTCCCCAGGATGGCTTAAATGTAACTCTGAGTTCCCACTGTCTTTGCACCAACACCCAGTAATCGCTGGTGCTTTTATAGCTCACAGACACATGAAGATCTTCAACACCACCAGCAACTCCAGCACCGCCTCTGGCTTCCTCCTCCTGGGCTTCCCTTGTCCCAGGGAGGGGCAGATCCTCCTCTTTGTGCTCTTCTCTGCTGTCTACCTCCTGACCCTCATGGGCAATGGTTCCATTGCCTGTGTTGTGCGCTGGGATCAGAGACTCCACACCCCAATGTACATCCTGCTCGCCAACTTCTCCTTCCTGGAGGTCTGGTACGTCACTTGCACGGTCCCAAACATGCTGGCAAACTTTCTCTCTGACAACAAGGTCATCTCCTTCTCTGGGTGCTTTCTCCAGTTCTACTTCTTCTTCTCCTTGGGTTCTACAGAATGTTTTTTCCTGGCGGTTATGGCGTTTGATCGATACCTTGCCATCTGCCGGCCTCTACACTATCCCACGATTATGACTGGACGCCTCTGCACCAATCTTGTGATCAATTGCTGGGTACTTGGTTTCCTCTGGTTCTTAATCCTCATCATCATCATCTCCCAAATGACCTTCTGTGGATCCAGAATTATTGACCACTTCCTGTGTGACCCAGGTCCTCTGTTAGCCCTTACCTGTTCCAGAGCCCCTGTAATAGAGTTAACCATCTCCACCTTAAGTTCTCTACTTTTATTTATTCCCTTTCTCTTCATTGTCGGGTCCTATGCTCTGGTCCTGAGAGCTGTGTTGAGGGTCCCTTCAGCAGCTGGGAAAAGAAAGGCTTTCTCCACCTGTGGGTCCCATCTTGCTGTAGTTTCTCTCTTCTATGGCTCAGTGATGGTCATGTACGTGAGCCCGGCATCCAAGCATAAGGCTGGAATGCAGAAGATTGTGACTTTATTTTATTCTGTGATTACTCCACTCATTAACCCTGTAATATACAGTCTGAGGAACAAAGATATAAAACATGCAATGAAGAAATTACTGGGAACATAAAATTAAGAGTCTTAGTTTAAAGGATTTTGAGAGACAGAATCTATTTTTAATTTCCTTATTTAAAAAAAAAAAAAAAAAAGATTAACTGCCGGGCATGGTGGCTCACACTTGCAATCCTAGAACTCTGAGAGGCTGAGGCAAGAGGATCCATTGAGCTCAGGAGTTTGAGACCAGACTGAGCAAGAGCGAGACCTCACCTCTACTAAAAATAGAAAAAATTAGCCAGACGTGATGGCACAGGCCTATAGTCCCAGCTACTGGGGAGGCTGAGGCAGGAAGATAACTTCAGCCCAGGAGTTTGAGGTTTCGATAGCCAGGCTGATCCCATGGCACTCTAGCCCGGGCAACGGAGTGAGATTCTGTCCCAAAAAAAAAAACCACTAACTGATATTACTCAGTTACTCATATTATTTTTGAACTTCATATGCTGTGGTGGATTTTTCCCCATAATTTTTAGGGCTTTAAGAGATCTCTTTGTCTTCCTAATTTTACAAATGATAAAGCTATAGATTGATAAAAAAAAATTGGCTTGAGTTTGTTGGGGAAATATAACTAAAAACAAACCTGCCAACCCAGAAAACTTCTCCACAAAGATAAAAGAGAAAGACTAAATGTTATTGCATAAACATTAAACCAGAATGTGATGTGTATCACAGACAATCCCCTAAGAGACTGCAAAGACAGAAGAACATCTGACCCTTTTTATAGCAAAGCAAATACTACCCATTAAATACATAGTCTCAAGAAAACCAATAACTAATGAGCTTATATTTCTGTCTTCCAGAACATTCACTATGGTAAGATCAATTATAAATAAAAGATTAATACCTCGGATATACATATATGTATATAATCTTCAGATCAATAAGAAAAATACCATTGGCACAATAGAAAAAGTGCAAAATATATGAAAAAAGTCAATAATAATGGCTTTTAAGCATGTAAAAAGATATTCTATTTTCTTCACAAGAAGAGAAATATAGATAAAACTATGATAAATAAACCTTTTCCCCCAAAATCAACAAAGATCAAAAATAACGTTGAAAAAGTAGCAGTTTTTGCCAGTAGAGCATAAATTGGTACAATATCTATGGAGGATATTTTACTAATAATTTTCAAATTTTAAAGGACAACTCCACTCCTAGATATTTATCTTACTGGTCTACTCACATAAGAAAAAATGGCTGTTTCTAATAGCAAAAACATTCTAAATTCCCACTAAGGACTAATTAGATAAATTACTATATACCCATAAAATGGAATACTATATAACTATTTAAAATGAGGATCTGTACCTGTCTTTTAATATGAAACAATCCTCAACTTGTATTGTTAAATGAAAAGCAAGGTGGAGAAGAGCTGTATCTTACTTTCTTTCATGTAAAGAAGAAAGAATATATAAATATATATATGTTCATAAATACATAATACATTTCTTGAAGAAGAAACTAGTAATAGGAAAGAGAATTGGGTGTCTGGGAACAGGGAGAAGAAATATTTCATTTTATACACCTTTGTATTTTTAAAATTTCATTCTATGTGCATGTATTGCATTTAAATGTACATTTAAACAATATCTAATGTTAACACTAAAAAATAAATTTTCAGGCCGGGCGTGGTGGTTCATGCCTATAATCCTAACACTCTGGGAGGCCAAGGCGGGCAGATTGTTTGAGCTCAGAAGTTGAGACCAGTCTGAGCAAGACCAAGACCCCGTCTCTAACAAAAATAGAAAAAAATTAGCCAGGTATGGTGGTGCATGCCTGTAGTCCCAACTACTTGGGAGGCTGAGGCAGAAGGATTGCTCAAGCCCAGGAATTGGAGGTTGCTGTGAGCTAGGTTGACACCACGGCACTCTAGCCGGAGCAACAAAGTGAGACTCTGTCTCAAAGAATAAATAAATAATAAGTTTTCAACTATCTCACTATAAAATTAGAACCAGTGAAACATTTCTTCATAAATCTTTGATTTGATGGAAAATGAGAAAGAAGGCAGTAACAAACTCTTGGTGTCATCTCGCTCAAATTCTTTGGCTCTATTGGGACAATGTAGAAAATGTCTTCCTCCTCTGAGGACCTGTGAGAGTAACTAAACTATGAAAAATTGAAATTGGCTATCTTTTTATAGTTGTGTATCATCTTCCTCCATGGTTACTTATTCATTAAAAAAAATTAGACTCAATATTTTAGGCACTGAGCTAGAGGATGAATCATACACATAAGTGAACAGGACACATTTCCTTCCCTTGGTGGTAGACCAGTGGTAAATGGAGCAAGATGTGCTATAAACAAGGGAATTATAAGTTGCTGTGAGAGCAACTGGAAAGACAACACAGATAAAATCCAGGAGTATTAAAGGGTGAGAAAACATGGTAAATTTTGAAAAGTGCATATAGCCATTCACGGGTCACTGTCTATTTACAAGTATATTACAATATATAGAACAGAAGTGTTCCTGGGTAAGCATCCCTGTGGCATTTACTATTCATCATGATTTATAATTGGCCACACTTATTGATTCATTAATGAGCATCCTTAATCCAAAATAAGTATGGCTCAAAGATGTAATATAATTCACAATTCACAAACAATTAAATAGATATAGATACATAGATACATGTAAAGAAAATAGAGGGCAATAAAGAAATATGTCATTTGAGTGTCTAAATATAAAAATCAATAGTCAGATGACATCAGTATGCAATTGTTATACTGGTATTTAAAATGTTACAGTCAGAAATTATTTCTCCTTGGAACAGAATCACCTTATCTGGAATGTATCTTGTGTATTTGATTTCCTTTTATGAATTCAGTATTTAGCTTTATTTTTAATTCTAAGGGACACGTTGACATTTATTTCCACTCAGGAAAGATTTATTTAATGCACTAGTTCTTTTCATCCACAATAAGAAAAAATAGCTTGCTCTTTCCTTGATATATAAGTAATAAATACACATCGTAATATATCTCAAACAGAAAATATAAAAATATTTAAAACTTATCTAAAGTCCCATCACTCTGAAAAATCACCATTAATATTTTAGTGAACACTTATAAGTGGGAGCTAAGCCACAGGTACGCAGGGGCATACAGAGTAGTACAACAGACATTGGAGACTCAGAAAGTGGGAGGGTGGAAAGAGGGCGAAAGATGAAAAACTACCTGTTGGGTGCAGTGTATACTCTTTGGGTAATGGGTACACTAAAAACCCAGACATCACCAGTATACAATTCATCCATGTAACCAAAAACCATTTGCACCCCTAAACTATCAAAATGTTTTTTAAATTATTGATAAAATAAAATAAAAACATCTTCAAATTTTAAAAAAATATATTTTAGTGAACCTCTTTCCATGTATTCTTTCAGACACAAACACGAGTAGGATGTTGCACATGCTGGTTTTTGGTGGACTCCTTTGCTTTTTCCCTACTACTCCCCACCACCACCAGCACTTGTTTATCAATCTACTTTTCACTCCACCACCTTCCACCTCTGCTAGACAAGCAACATTAACAACCCTGTATACTCCTTCATACCATGCTCCATGCTTCTAATTCTATAAAAATATTTATTATCAAATATCAGGATTTTTTATTGTTCATCTTACAAAAATTAAATCATATTAGCCGATTCTGATGTTTGTGGCAAGGCAAAAGACCCAGAATAGCCAAAGCAATATTGAAGGAGAAGAACAAAGTTGGAGAACTGACACTACCTGACATCAAGACTTACTATAAACCTACATTAATTAAGTCAATGTGGTATTGGTGAAAGAACAGACAAATAGATCAATGGAACAGAATAGAAAGCCCAGAAATAGACCCACATAAATATAGTCACCTGATATTTGACAAAGGATCAAAGATAATACAAGGGAGCAAAGACAGTTTTTTAACAAATGGTGCTGGAACAACTAAACTTCCACATGTAAGAAAATGAATGGAGGCATAGATCTTACACCTTCCACAAAAATTAACTCAAAATGGATCATAAACCTAAATACCAAATGCAATTTCCTATAACAGAGGAGAAAAAACGAATGACCTTGGGTATGGCAATGACCTTCTATAATAGATATGACATCAAAGTCATGATCTATGAAAGAAATAGTTGATAAACTGGACTTGATTAAAATTAAAAACTTCTGCTCTGCAAAAGAAAATTTCAAGAGTGGACTCTCTGATCCCAGCGAACAGCACAGGCGATAGAACAATTGCCTGTGAAGGTCAGGAGGTAGACAATAGAAAAGAGCACAAAGAGGAGGATCTGCTTCTCCCCAGGACAAGGGAAGCCCAGGAAGAGGAAGCCAAAGATGGTGCTGGGGTTGCTGGGGGTGCTGAAGATCTTCATGGGTCTGTGAACTGTAAAAGGACCCGAAATTGCTGTATATTTTCAGAATAGAAGAAGAATTTTATTTTCTTTGTCCAAACAAGAAATTGAGATTTGTTTATTTGTTCTTTATTTATTTAACCTTTATGGAGTGTTTACTGTTTGCTGAGTATTTTTTTTTTTTTTTGAGCACTGGGGATATAGCAGTGAACAACACAAAATAAAATCCCTACTTCAGGTAGTTTACCCCAGCTACTTCTCTTTATTTCTCCTCTTAAACTAACTATTCTGGGGTAGCTCTTTTCTTGACAAACACATTTTTTTATTTTTTGAGACAGAGTCTCACCTTGTCACCCAGCTACAGAGCAGTGGCATCTTCATAGCTCACGGCAACCTCAAACTCCTGGGCTCACGTGATCCTCCTGCCTCGGCCTCCCAAGTAGCTGGGACTACAGGAGCGCACCATGACCCCACCCCACCTGGCTAATTTTTGTATTTTTAGTAGAGATGGGATCTCACTCTTGTTCAGACTGGTCTCAAACTTCTGACCTCAAGCAATCCTCCTACCTCGGCTTCCCAGAGTCCTACGATTACAGGCATGAGCCACTGTGCCAGGCTGGCAAACAGATCTTTTAGAGTAGACTGAGGTTACTGTTAAGTCAAGGAGCAGTGTTGTGGAGATGATTAGAGACACACATAATCTTTGCATTTAGAAGGGTTTCTGTAATTTTTAGTAAGTGAATTAAGTAAGTGCATTTCCTTAGAACTCCATATGCAGTCACCTAATGCAGCTGCTTGTAGCTCAGTACCTTGAAGACTCAGGAGCAGGAAAAATTGTGGGACTTTCATTGTCACTTAAAAAATTATTGGACAATGTCTATATTTCAATCTAACCTCTTAAAATATTAACTGTAATACCATTATCTACCAATTTCATGAATAAATCCATCAAATTTGCCAGAGAAAAATAGCTTAAAAAGATAGCACATAAGGCCATCTGGATAGGTGTTCTGAAAGTTAAAATTAGTATCAATAATCTGGCCCAATTGAAATAGGTTTATTATCTGGGATTAAAATGCAGCGGTGTGCTGAAATCCTTTTTTCGTGTCAAGTTTGTTCAGAACGCTACTTGATTCCCATGACAAGGGGCACTTGTGCATCCAGTAAGAATTCCCAAGATTTTCATCATCTCTGTCTTAGTTTGTGTTACTGAAGGGCTTTTCTGGCATTAGCTGGAGTGAGTGGAGATGGAGAGATGTTTGCACTATGAGCTCCATCTTCAGTATGCTTTTGCTTGGCTTTAAATTCATCTACTAGGAGCTCTGATAAGTTTCATATGACTACGTATTCATTTCTCATGAAGGGGAACTGAATACAGATTCTACCAAAAAACTCACAGTTTTAAAATGACTCTGTACTATACTATACTCATTTAGGATCAAAATATTCTGGACTTTTGCCTTTTTTGAAGAAGTTCTCACTCCCACCAACCACCCCTTGATATCCCTTGTCTCTTTATAGAAAGTGTTAAAGCTATCATTGGGATCATTTGGCACACTGGTTACTCATAAGTGACAGAAGGAACACAAAGCGGGATTTGACATCACTGAGGAACTCAGGTTATCTCTCCTCAGAAGTTAAGACAAAATAAAACAGAAATTTTATGAAGGCTCTGAGTTTATAATATTAATTCAGAGAGATGGCATCTGATTTTTGTTAATTCAAGAAATCTGGTTTTTATTAAATAAAAGTTGTATATTTTTGGCCAGGATTATTTTGCTGGTTTTCCTCAAATCCCATTTATAAGCGATCATCTATTTGATCATCTTATTACTAGAAGCATGGACAGTTGATTAAATACTTGAGGGCTTTCTTTTTTTCCTTCTGTTTTAATGTCACATCCCCTCCCTTTCCCTTATCCTTCATACAAAAGTCAGCTGCAACTTCTATTAGCTCTATTTCCAAAATATGCTTTGATGTATCTGCTTTTCGCTCTCTCCCCTGCCATCCTCAGGGTTCAAGCTACCATTATTATTTCTCTGGATTACTACAGAGGCTTCCTGAATTATCTCTCTGCTTCCTGCATTTACATCTCTACAACCCATGCTCTATACAGCAGGCATGCCAATCTTTTAATGATGTAAATCAGATCATATCATTTCTTTGCATAAACATACTCAATGGCTTCTGCAACCTAGAATAAAATTCAAACTCCATTTTTTTAGCATATGGACTCCTGAATTATTTGGCCCCTGCCTACTTCTTTTTTTCTAAATTTCAAAACATTATGGGGGCACAAATGTTGAGGTAACCTATATTGTCTTTGCACTGGCCAAGTCAGAGCTACAATCTTTCCCATCCCCAGACAGTGCTGCTGCACCAATTAGGTGTGAATATACCCTTCCCCTCCTTCCTCCCTCCCTCCTGCCCAACACCCGATGAATGTTACTACTACACATAGGTGTTGATCAATTAGTACCAATTTGATAGTGAGTACAAGTGGTGCTTATTTTTCCATTCTTGCGATACTTCACTTAGAAGAATGGGTTCTAGCTCTGTCCAGGATAATACAAGAGGTGCTAGATCACCTTTATTTTTTGTGGCTGAGTAGAACTCCATGCCATACATACACCACATTTTATTAATCCACTCATATATTGATGGGCACTTGGGTTGTTTCCACATCTTTGCATCTGTGAATTGTCCTGCTATAAACATTCTAGTGCAGATGTCTTTATTATAGAATGTCTTTTGTTCCTTTGGGAAGATACCCAGTAGTGGAATTGGTGGATCAAATGGTAGTTCTACTTTCAGTTCTTTGCGCTATCTCCATATTACTTTCCATAGATTTTGTACTAGTTTGCAGTCCCATTAGCACTGTATGAGTGTTCCTATTTCTTCACACCCACACCAACATTTGTTGTTTGGGACTTTTTGATAAAAGCCGTTCTCACTGGAGTTAAGTGATGTCTTGTGATTTTGATTTGCATTTCCCTGATGACTAGAGATGTTGAGCATTTTTTCATGTGTTTCCTAGACATTGGTCTATCTTCTTCTGAAGGATTCTGTTCATGTCCTTTGCCCACATTTTAATATGGTTGTTTGTCTCTTACTGATTTTCCTGGGTTCTATATAGATTCTAGTTATTAGCCCTTGATTGGATGTATAGCATGCAAATATTTTCTTCCAGTCTGTAGGTTGTTTATTCGCTCTAGTGATGGTTTCTTTGGCACTGTGGAAGCTTTTTAATTTGATCAGGTCCCATTTATTTATTTTTGTTGTGCTGTGATTGTTTTTGGTAGCTCCTGCCTACTTCGGCCAACTTCTTCTCTTCCCTCTCCCTCTTTCCTGGCCTACCTTTCACTCCTGCTACCTCTTCAGTTACATGAGCCTTTTTTCAGCCCTAGAATAAGCCAAGTCTTTCTCTGGCCACTTTCTTTGTACTCGATGTTCTCTTTGTTTGAAAATCTTATCTGGAGCTCGCTCACTCATCAGCTTCCACCCAAAGTATTCTTGTCTCAGGGAGACCTTCCTTGAACACCCTTTATTAGCTCCTCTACCTTTCTTCCTATTTATTTTCCCTCTGTTACTGTAACTGGCTCCATGAACAAATTATTTCAATGACCCTTATATTTTTTTATAATCTTCTCCCTTAACTATTAAATAACTACTTTGTCTTTTGAGTCGTTTCCCAGAAATGGTAGATTTTCTACAAAACAAAGGAGCTGAGATTCAGAAGGTCCCAGGACAGACTTCCTGATGCCAAGACTCACCATCCCCCTTGACCTGCCCATAGGAACATGGCCCTTCCCTAAAAGCCCATGATCTCCACCTTTTCTTCCTTGGCAATTCTCATTGTTCCAATAATTGGATCTTTGTGTGGTGAGCAACTGTTCCAAGGCCAAAATCCCCTTGCAGTTTCAATAACAATTTTGGTTCCCTGACCGGGAAGATGTTGCTCATGTTCAGTGGCTGTGGAGTGGGAAGAGACCAAAAGCCTCCCTTAGCATCTGCCTGGACATATGTACCAGAGGGTAGCCTTGGACTCTCCTGTCAGCTGGACCTCCAATGCCAATGCATTCATCAGTGCCTCCTGATTGCCTTAGAAGAAAATACTTCTGGATTTTGACAGCTGCATCTGGATGGGTAAGTGCTATTTGAAGATAGTGTACAGTGGGGACAGCCCTCTCAATTTGGGGAATTAAAAGGAAATTCCTGTGTGTTTGGGGTTTGATGAGCTCCCAGCCATTTGTGAGACAGGGAACTGAACTAACTTGCTTTGGCACTACTGGAGCTTATTAGTTGAACTGCAGTTCATTTCATTGACACTTCTTAAATTTGTCTTTATATTGCGCCTTTATTGGTATTACTGTCTGGCATGTAAATGTGGAGTCTGTTAAGCTCTTTGTCTCTATTTTCTTTTTGCCTACTTTGAATTTGCTGCTGATGGTATTATCAGTGAAGTGCAAGGTCTGGGAGGTTGAAAGACACTTCCAATGGTACTTTCTCTTGTGGCAGGTTTTAAGGTCTGAAAGGTTAAAGACATTTCTGCCCTAAGTTCTAGTTGATTGAAAGACAACTCCATCCATTGAGGCAACCTGGCCAAGACTGGGGGATGCCCGATGTTGGAAAGGGAAAGAGAGGAACAGAAACATGATGTATGCATATTTATGTGGAACTGCAGGGGATTTCGTGACTGGAATTCTGAGGTAAAAGCTATTGGAACTTTGTGTACATGGGTATGTGTTTAGATGTGTTTTGTCTGTGTACACATATTATATGTTATGTCTGCACAGTATCATATTGGCTTATAAATAAAAGGAGCACTCATAAATTTAAGAAGCCCGAATGCTTTACAAGTTAATGTGAATTTAGTGATCTTTGGTAAATAAGCTCATTTTTTAAAAATTATTGGTAAAACAAAAATAAAAATGTCTTCAAAATTATAAGGATATATTTTTTTCTGGTCACTTTTATATCTGAATGTGTCAGGGTTTGATACAAAGTTGTAAAACTATAAACCCAGCAAAAACAAAGTGATCTGTGGTTGTGTGATTTTTGGTAACTAAGACTAATTTAATATTGTTACTATAATGAAAACAGTAAAGTCTCCTGAGTTAATGGCAAAAATACCCAGGTGTTTAAAATCAGAGGAGGCCTTGTCCCCAAAACCCACAGCTGACACCAACACCAGTGGCCCAGTGAACAACTCCCTGCATTGCAGCTACCACCACACCCTGTGTTGCTTTGGTAGACTTCCCTTTGACACCTGGTAGACACTACGAATGGGCTTAGAGACTAATTATATCTCATATAAAATATGAGAATGTAGGGCTGGAAAACATAATTGTTTTCTACTCCACTAGGAAAAAAAGGCAGGAGTCATCATGGGTCTCTGGAGTAGACAGCCACCAGAGGAAAGGACAAACTGGCACAGGACAGTATCCTAACACTGTTCTCCTTCTAGAGCTGGTAAATTGATGCTTATTGAGCAGAGGAGCAGGGTTCACAGCTTGAAGGCTCTGCATATAATCCCTCTATCCTCCCGTAAACACTGAGATCTTCACCCTATTTCCACTCCTTTGCCCCTCGATGGTTACTGTGGGCAAGACCACCTCTCGTGTCCAGGAAAACCAGACACTGTCAGAGAAACTTCAAGTTTGGATTCCTCTCGTCCACAAAAAAAGATGATGTAAAGAACAATGATTCCGAAATTGGTAAAGTATGAGTTGTAATTCAAACCCTAATATTCTTACTCCAAATCCATTGCTTTTCTACGATGCCTAAGACTTCTCATAAAATGGAAAATTGTTCTTATTTTCAAGGGCTTTGAAGAAATTAAATGGATGTAAGTCTCTGATCTAGACCAAATGAAGATGAATGTGCTATTGTGATCAAGCCAATAATGCTTCTGCACCATCGTGCCTTTTTGGACTATCCTTGGGAAAATAATTAATTATCAGAGAAAAGCCTTACTCTCATATATCACAGCATGGGATCTGGCTAACCTAACTAGGTCTATCCCAACCTTTCTGAAATATAATGAGGGTGAAGGTGTTGTTTTCTTACTTGGAAAGTTAATTAACTCAGTCGAAGCATCCTGTATGCATAAGCACAGCTTTGACACCACTGTCCCCATATTCACTCTCACTTTTGCCTCCAGTTCAGGGGCATCTGCCTGCCACTTTGGACAGCTCCAGCTTAGCGTTGTGCCAGGTAAACACCGTTGCTGGTCTCTGGACAGAGGAGCTGAGTAAGAAAAGGTGAGTAACAACATGCTCTTCTTAGAAATACCATTTTTTCTTCATGTACTGTTACTCTAGTTAGATCACGCATAGAATGGTGATAATACACAGAAAATCATTTTCACAGCCTTCTTGTTTTCAAGGGAAGCTTTGTTGGAAAATTGCCAGAGAGGGAGTTGGCCTGAATCTTTAAACTTAATGTATAAGTGGCAAACTGTTCAACTAATGTTTTCATCTTAGACATAAATATAACTAAAACATCACCTCCAAATCTATAAAGTCTTGATATCATGTATACCTGTGTAATACTTGAAATAGAAGTAAATGTTTTATAAAGAAAAGAGATTGAAAGTCGTATACCCCAACTCTCATTTCATGTAAAGAAAGGGAAGCTCACAGAGGTTAAAAGACTCCACTAGAGCCACAAAGCAACGTGGTCACAATGCTGAGGCTACAATTTCCATACAGCTCTCCCTCTCTTACTTCTACACCATAAATGCAAGACTATATTTACCTTTATCAGTCAGAGAGGAAATTACGTGGGGTGGAACATATTCTGTCACCTAGAACATTCAATTTCCCATTGCATTCTTCGAATAGAATTCTTGTCAAGTCCCAGCCAACACTTCTAGTACCCTTAGGTCATTTGGAGCTTTTCTTGTCTATTTCATTTCCTACAATTTCATCTCACAAGTTTTTTGAAGTTCAAGTGAAGCAATTGATAAATATCTATCATCTATGTTTATTTTTTGTTTTTAGCAGTGCAGATAATCACTTCTTTACCAAATATTTGTGAAATAACTACTGTCTTTCTCACACTGTGCTGGGCACAAGGGATAAAGAGTGAACTTGAAGAACAGGAGCAAAGACTCCGAGTCCTGAAAGTACTTGGCTCTTTGTAGAAACCAAAATGCTAATATTGGTGAAGTATTGTGTGGAGGAGTGAGGTTTGTGTGTTTGTGTGCACATACAGATGCGTGTGTGGTTGTGTGCCATTTTTCCATAGTCAAATGGATGCTCTTATTCTCCATTCCCTAAAAACATGCAGGGCATGTGCAGCAAACTATGGCCAGTGAGCCAAATCTGCCTATATTTTTATGGTCAGAAAGCTAAGAATTTACATTTTCAACATAAGTTTAAAAATCAACAAAAGAATAAGATTTTGTGGCACATGAAAATTATATGAAATTCACATTTCAGTGGACATGATAAAGTTTTATTGGAACACAGTCACATGCATTTGTTTAGGTATTGTTTGTGGCTGCATTTGCATTAGGACAGCAGAGCTAAGTAGTTTCAACAGAGACTACATGGCAAATAAGCCTAAACTATTTAAGAAAATGTATACTGACCCCTGGTGAATATTATAGAGGTAGATCCTTTTCTACTGAACTGTTGGCTAATGTGTGTGTGGTCCAAAAGCGCCCACTCTTCAGTAGGACCAGGAGAGCTCATGACATAATGTACGATCTGTTACCTCTCTGCTTTCCAAGTGTTTTCTCCAATGAACCCCATTTTATATTTGAGTGTATTAGTGGAACATGTGAGTGTGCCCCCTTTATACAACAGTGTGTGTGTGCAAGAGAGAAAGAGATTTTGATTAATAGAATCATGAGATGAAGTTAGAGATATTAAAGGGGTCAAATCAAAGACCACAGTTTAGAGGGTGTATTTTATTGTTAAGTGCCTTGAGAAGCTAATTGAAATCTGTGTGTAAGGAAAGGGACAGATCTCATTTCCTTTTCTAAAGAGGCACTCTGATTGTGGCAAGTAAAACAAGTCATAAAGGAGCAAGAGTGGGAACAGGAGGCTGGTTAGAACAATGTCACAAGGTCCACGGGAGAAAAGATGGTGGCTTGAACTAGGGTGTTGGCAGTGGAAATGAGGAGAAGTAGGCCGATATGAGAATTATTTTGGAGACAAAAGTAACAGAAATTTTTGATGAATTAGATGTGAAGGTAGAGGAAAAGGAGGAGATACTACACTGAAATAAGTTCCACTGAAAAAAAAGAGTTGATTAAGCATTTAATCCAAGGGGTCAAATTATCTGATTGTTAAGCAGATGCTTACTCCTAAAATGAAATTTTAGGAACACCAGTAAAATAAAAACCTATGCAAAAATACCTAAGCATTACAAGTAACAGTTGGTTTTAATTGATCATAGCAAAGATATTCCTCTGAATTGGTACATGTAATATAGATTTAATCTCTTTAAAAATACATCCAGGACCCTCACCCATCATAGCAGTTTTCATCTTTTGTGTTTATATTCATCAATAAGTCATTAGATTTATTCACTGGACTCATGTGATGCCAACATTTAAAACACCCTACAAAGCCTAAGGTATGCTGCAGAAATAACTAATTGCTTAATGTCCTTGGTCATGAGTAAAGCTGGAACACAGTAACTTTAAACAGAAAAAAAGTTAGACTCTTCTGCTGCCAGCTTGCAACTCCCCTTTATGAAAGATAACCATCTCAGAAATTTATTGGGCTCCTAGACTAATAACTTTGAAAGCAGAGAAGAAAATAAAAAGACATAGAACATGGAAGTTTATGGTGCAGGTACCAGAATTATCCCACCCTGCTCAGACCAAGAGCCAAGTCTATTAAAACCATATTTCAGTTACATACATTAGAGTATCCAGAACCTGTGGAAATTACATTTACCCCAAGAATCTTTCATGCTATGAGAATCAGGCAACCCTGAGCTTAAAACAGAAAGTGTTCTTTAAAATTACATATTGTGTTATAATTTCTCCTTCTGTCCATCCCACACCAAGAAGGATTGCATTCCTCTTCCAACATGAAATTCCAACCACTCACATCCGTGCTTGAGAAGGATGACACTTTGTTGCTGCCACCTTTCGCTTCTGGTTCTATAGGTTTTACAGAACATATATATTCCTACTAAGAAATTGCACTCTATAGGGGTGAAAAAAATCTTTTTACCTCAACCCATCTAGGTTATTCCACTGGGGGCCTATAAATTAGTCTGACAAAATACACAATAGCAAGAGAAAAACAGAAGTTTATTAGCATGTGCATCACACATACCGATGGGAGCCCTAGGAGATAAGGAATTCAAAGGGCTGGTTAGAAGTTGGGCTTACATAGTATTCTAAGTAAAGAATAATAAATTTTTTGAGAAGTGATAAGGCAAATAAAAAGGACTATGTGTTTCTAGGGCAAATTATAAGAGGGTAATAATTATGGGAGAACTAACGGAAGATAAGGATTAGTTAGTAAAATTGTTCAGTAGCGTCCTCCAGTGACATCCCCAGGCTGATAAGGGTTTAGAGTTGTCTCCGGTAATTCTCTTCTGTCCTTCCTGGTAGAGGGGGAAGGAAGGCTTTACAAATTTATGTCCTGCTTTTAAGCAAATAATAGAGGGAGAAAAGAGAGCTTTTCTTGCATCTTATTTTATTCAATTGCCTTCAGCTCAAAATAATCTTATGCCTAAGCGATACACTTTGAGGTGGCAGATTCTGCCAGATTCTGCCACCCTTCAACTCCCTGGGTCCTCGACACAGAAATCTCTGTGAGAATCTTCTCAGGCTGTGAGCAAAAAAAAAAAAGGATTTTACAGAGAAGGGGGGACACAGACTTACTTTAGGTTGCTGATTTATGCACTTATTTAGAAAGGGCTCTAACCCATTCCAAGGCCTGCGTACCTGATTGTTTAACAAAGGTATTCCAATGTATTTAGAACATAAGAAAGGCATTATGCAGGTACTCAGCCTTAAAAAGCCACCCTAATTGCTCTTGCCTTTGACTAAAATCAATTGTAGTAAAAGCCACTCTGCCTTGACATGTTCCCAAGCAGTTAGTTACTAGGAAAAGGACCAAAGTTTTAGTCTAATACCTCCTACAAAACCACTGCTATTTAGAATTTCGTGCTATCAGTAATATCCACAGTTTGTATTATTGGAATAGAATTATAACTGTGGTCTAACCACATTCATATCTCTTCTCCAGGCAAGCACAGACATGTTTCAGCATGGCCAGTTAATAATTCCTTCAGCCTGCTCCACCGGGGATGGCTAGGACTGCTGTTCTGACACAAGAAAAACTCACCACAGCTAACTTCCTCCATCTGCTTTGACTGTTTTATTCATGAAATCGGTGCATTATATTCTTAAATTAGTGAGTTAACCATGCAATTTAGAATAAGGCCAGGCTCAAAAATTACATCAAAGAAGTAATTCAAAAAGTTTTATGGGTTCACATTACATGATCACACAGTCTGACTCAGTCTCTGACACAAACAGCTGCAATGGCCTTGCCTCTTCTGAAAATGGAAGAAATCCCACTTTTGTAAAGATACATATATCCTAGTGTATGTGTATATACATATATACACACATATGTATAGGCTCTTGAAGGAGAGTGCTGTAAACATGCTTGAAGATTATGATAGACTTCACACTTAGTAGAATATGTGTAAGAGCTTATCAATTTTAACCAAAAGTTTTCTTGAGCCCATGCTGAAAAAGTGAATGAGAGCAGAGAATCAACCCAGGTCATCATTTCGGTTTTAAAGAAAAAAAGTGGCTATTGATATATATGTGCATTTTCTTTCTCGATGACTTTATATATAACTCTGAGTCTGCACTATCTTTGCACCGTCACACAATAATTACTGGTGCTTTTACAGCTCACAGACACATGAAGACCTTCAACACCCCTAGCAACTCCAGCACCATCTCCGGTTTCTTCCTATTGGGCTTCCGTTGTCCCAGGGAGGGGCAGATCCTCCTCTTTGTGCTCTTCTCTGCTGTCTACCTCCTGACCCTCATGGGCAATGGTTCCATCATCTGTGCTGTGCGCTGGGATCAGAGACTCCACACACCCATGTACATCCTGCTCGCCAACTTTTCCTTCCTTGAGATCTGGTACGTCACCTCCACAGTACCCAACATGCTGGCCAACTTCCTCTCTGACAACAAGGTCATCTCCTTCTCTGGGTGCTTTCTCCAGTTCTACTTCTTCTTCTCCTTGGGTTCTACAGAATGTTTTCTCCTGGGGGTTATGGCGTTTGATCGATACCTTGCCATCTGCCGGCCTCTACACTATCCCACCATTATGACCAGACGTCTCTGCACTGATCTTCTGATCAATTGCTGGGTACTTGGTTTCCTCTGGTTCTTAATCCCCATCATCATCTTCTCCCAAATGACCTTCTGTGGAGCCAGGATTATTGACCACTTCCTGTGTGACCCAGGTCCTCTGCTAGCACTCACTTGCAAAAAATCACCTGTGATAGAGCTTGCCTTCTCCACCTTAAGTCCTCTGCCTGTAATGATTCTCTTTCTCTTTATCATGGGGTCCTATGCTCTGGTCCTGAGAGCTGTGTTGAGGGTTCCTTCTGCTGCTGGGAGAAGAAAGGCTTTCTCCACCTGTGGGTCTCACCTGGCTGTGGTGTCTCTGTTCTATGGCTCAATATTTGTCATGTATGCAAGCCCAGCATCTGAGCATAAAGCTGGAATGCAGAAGATTGTGACTCTGTTTTATTCTGTTGTGACCCCACTCCTAAACCCTGTGATATATAGTCTTAGGAACAAAGATATGAAAAAAGCCATGCAGAAATTTCTGGGAATATAAACTATTAACAGAAAAGGTTGTTGGTCAATTAAACTTGTATTTAACATCTTTTCAGGTTGAAAACACCTGGTTGTATTAAGATAATTGTTCACTTTAGTATTGACCAAAACCTTAAACACCTATAAATATGTTTCTATTATTTCTTCTTTTGGATCTTGATCATGTCCTGCTGCTTCGCATGACTTAATTATTTTTAATTAACTGCTAGAAATTGTATTTGAAAAATTGTAAAGACAATGGATATAGTAACTCAAAAACGGTTAAGTTTTCTTCTAGCAAGCATACAGAGCAGAGGCAGATCCCTTTCATTTCATTTAAGGATTATTTTTAGGTGTTTTTAAAATGGTCTATGCTAGTTTGGGTCTTATCCTAGGGTGGGGCTCTTACTCCAGGAACATGGCCTTTCTGAGATCTCAGGTGCACACCTGGACTGTTTAGAAGGTCCTTCCACTTTAGTAGGTCCGACTTCCTATTTATGTACTACTTGAACCCATTTGAGACAGTATAGGGTCAGAACTCGGACCTCACTTCTGACCAAGGGAAACAACATGGGGCAGAATGACCAAGCCAATTAACCACAGAAGAGAAAACAACAAATGACCTGCTAGCCACAGGAATTCAGCTCATACCTATATAAGGAGAGGGCCCAACTGTCTGTCTCTTGAGTAGTGTCTTCTAGGACCACTGAAGCAAGATGTGGTCACCAGCTAAGGAACCTGGCTGCAAAGAAATCAGACTTATCCACATCTAACCACCACAAACCAGAAAAGACCCCCATACTGAACTTACTCTGACTTTTCTCTCATTATAATCTCATTTTAATGCTAAAAAACACATCTTGGGATGGAGATTTAAAATGCTAATGATACATGTGATGCATGAAGAGCATGAAGATCAAGTACACAGCTGCCAGCATAACACTGCCTCTACATGTGATGACTTCAAAGCTGACACCTACCTCCCTCTTTACCACCTTGTAAAAGTTCCCCAGCTGTTTGTATGGATAACCAGTCTGGTTGTCCCCTCAACCAGCCCTGCCTCCATTTGTGTTTGTACAAAAAGCCCCAGTAAAACCCTTGCCTGCCTAAATCTTCCTGCTCTCATGCCAATTTCTATTCAATTGAGCTCCAAGAACCTCAAGTCCAGTATCCCTTCTACTTCTGAAACTTCAGCTTAGCTCTTTAGACTCCAAGCTTCTGCTAGTTAATTTGAAGTCTCATCTTGCACATGAATAGTTTAGAAATTCAAAATGCCCTGAAGGGTGATTGAATCATAGTTTGAACCGCACTTCTGTGATCTTGCTCTATTTGTTTCTCAAACACCAGCTGCTTCGGCAACTACAATCTGCAAATTCTTTATGTCCTTGGTTTGGAGCTTTCTGCTATAAGGGAGAAGGTAAAACTTCCCCTTTGCCCCTGGAAGTTTCATTGAAATATCGACTCACAATAAGGCAGATTCATAAGAAATAGGGATTGCAAATTTATTTACTGTTGACACGGGGAGAATCACAGAGTGATTACCCAATATCCAACTGGGGTCCAGAAGTTTATACACTCTCATTTTAGAGGGAGGGGGGAGGAGATGAGGAATATAGGTAATTCTGTTGAGGGGCAAAAAATGATTACTGGGGACGATGAATAGAAAGAATGGATGGGAGAAACAGACTGACTTGTAAATTATTCTTTTTTGAAACTAAATTAACCTAACGGACAGAAGTTATTTTTTAGATGGATTGGACGAGGTCTGGTTGTATTCTTGGTCTTCCTTCCTGAAAAGATAAAGGAAGGGGAGATAATTGTTTTCCTAGGTAGATCTGGATCTCAGGCAGATAAAGAAACTTCAAAGATTTGGGGATAGCAGATGATGGGGGTAGGGGAGGTCAGATAGACCAAATACACTATTATAAAACTGTAACTATTTTGGTTTTCTTTTTGTAGATAATATAGTCTGGGCAGGTCTCACCCTTGTTCAGACTGATTTCGAACTCCTGAGCTCAAGTAATCTGCCTGCCTCAGCCTCCCAGAGTGCTAGGAATACAGGCATGCGCCACTACCCCAAGCCAAAACAAAACTTTTATGAAGGCTCTGAGTTTATAACATTAATTCAGAGAGATATCATCTGATTTTTATTAATTCAAGGAATCTGTTTTTTTGTTCAATAACAGGAGTTCTGTATTTTTGGCCTGGATTATTTTCCAGTTTTCCTCAAATCCCAATTTATAGGCAATCATCCATTTGATCATTTTATTACTAGTAGCATGGACAGTTGATTAAATATTTGAGGGCTTTATTTTTTTCCTTCTGTTTCAATGTCACATCCCCTCATTTTCTCTCTCTTTTTTTTTTTTTTTTTTTTGTGGAGACAAGAGTCTCACTCTGTTGCCCAGGCTAGAGTGCCGTGGCATCAGCCTAGCTCACAGCAACCTCAAACTCCTGGGCTCAAGCAATCCTCCTGCCTTAGCCTCCCAAGTAGCTGGGAATACAGGCATTCGCCACCATGCCCAGCTAATTTTTTTTCTCTATATATTTTTAGTTGTCCAGTTAATTTCTTTCTATTTTTAGTAGAGACAGGGTCTCGCTCTTGCTCGGGATAGTCTCGAACTCCTGAGTTCAAACGATCCTCCCGCCTTGGCCTCCCAGAGAGCTAGGATTACAGGCGTGAGCCACCACCATTGGCCCCGTCCTTTTCACTTATCCTTCATACAAAAGTCAGCTGCAACTTCTATTCCCTCTATTTCCAGTATATGCTTTGATGCATCTGCTTCTCGCTCTCTCCCCTGCCATCCTCGGGGTTCAAGCTACTATTATTATTTCTCTGGATTGCTACAAAGGCTTCCTGAGTTATCTCTCTGCTTCCTGCCTTTGCATCTCCACAATCCATTCTCTATACAGCAGCCATGCCAATCTTGTAATGATGTAAATCAGATCACATCATTTCTTTGCACAACAATACTCAATGACTTCTGCAACCTAGAACAAAATTCAAACTCCATTTTTTAGCATAGGTAATCCCCCGAATTACCTGGCCTCTGGCTACTTGTTTTTGTTTGTTTGTTTCAAATTATTCTGGGGCCACAATTTTTGAGGTTACATATATTGCCTTTGCACTGACCAAGTCAGAGCTACAAGTATGCCCGTGCCCAGACAGTGCTACTGCACCAATTAGGTGTGCATTTACACATCCGCTCCTCCCCTCTCCATCCTGCCAGACACCCAATGAATGTTACTACCTTATGTACAAATAAGTGTTAATGAAGGAGTACTAATTTGACAGTGAGTATATGTGGGGCTTGTTTTTCCAGAATTGTGATACTTGACTTAAGAATGGGCTCCAGCACCATCCAGGATAATACAAGAGATGTTAGTTCACCATTGTTTTTTGTGGCTGAGCAGAACACCATGGTATACATATACCAACCCATTTTATTAATCCACTCATGTATTGATAGGCACCTGTGTTGTTTCCACAACTTTACAATTGCGAATTGTGCTGCTATAAACATTCAAGTGCAGGTGTCTTTATTACAGAATTTACTTTTTTTCCTTTGGGTAGACACCCAGCAGTGGGATTGCTGGATACAATGGTACCTCTACTTTTAGTTCTTTAAGGTATCTCATATTACTTTCCGTAGAAGTTGTACTAATTTGCTGTCCCACTAGCAGTGTAAGACTGTACCTATCTATTCACATCCACACCAACACTTGTTGTTTGGGGACTTTTTGATGCAAGACATTCTCACTGGCTTTAAGTGATATCTCGTTGTAGTTTTGATTTGCATTTCCCTGATGATTAGAAATGTTGAGCATTTTTTCATATGTTTCTTAGCCACTGGTTTATCTTCTTTTGAAAAGTTTCTGTTTATGTTCTTTGTCCATTTTTTAATGGGTTGTTAGATTTTTTTCCTACTGATTTTCCTGAGTTCAACATAGATTCTAGTTATTAGCCCTTTATCAGATGTGTACCATGCAAATATTTTCGCTAATCTGTAAGTTGTCTAAGCACTCTAGTGAGAGTTTCTTTGACTCCCCAGATTTTAAATTTGATCAGTTCCCATTTATTTACCTTTTTTGCTGCTGTGATTGTTTTTGGTGGCCCATGCCTACTTTTGCCAACTTCTTCTCTTCCCTCTCCCACTATCCTGGCCTACCTTTCCCTCTTGCTACTTCTTAAGTTACATGAGTCTTCTATCAGTCCTAGAATAAGGCAAGTCTTTCTCTGACCAGTCTCTTTGCACTAGATGTTCTCATTGTTTGAAAATCTTATCTGGAGCTCACTGTCAACTTCCAGCCAAAGTATCCTCCTCTCAGGGAGAACTCCCTACAACACCCTTTGTTAGCTCCCCTGGATTCTTCCTATTTATTTTCTCCTTGTTACTGTAACTGGCTCCATGAACAAACTTCAATGGCTTCTATATGTTTTTTATAATCTTCTCCCTTAACTATTCAATAACTAGTTGATTTTTTTAATTGTTTCCCAGAAATGGTAGATCTTCTGAAAGACAAAGGAGTTGATATTCAGAAGGTCCCAGGGCTGACTTCCTGATGCCAAGACTCACCATCCCCCTTGACCTGCCCCAAGGAACATGGCCCCTCCCTAAAAAGCCCATGATCTCCAGGCTTTATTCCTTGGCAATTCTCATTGTTCCAATAATTGGATCTTTGTGTGGTGAGCAATGGTTCCAAGGCCAAAATCCCCTTGCAGTTTCAATAACAATTTTGGTTCCCTGACCGGGAAGATGTTGCTCATGGTTCAATGGCTGTGGAGTAGGAAGAGACCAAAAGCCTCTCTTAGTATCTGCCTGGCCATATGTACCAGAGGGTGGCTTTGGACTCTCCTGTCAGCTGGGCCTCCAATGCCAATGCATTCATCAGTGCCTCCTGGTTGCCTCAGAAGAAAGTAGCTCTGGATTTTGACAGTTGCATCTGAATGAGTAAGTGCTATTTGAAGATAGTGCACAGTGGGGACAGGCTTCATAATGTGGAGAATTTCAAGGGAATTCCTGTGTGCTTGGGGTTTTGTACATCCTACAACCATTTGTGAAAGTGGGAACTGAACTAAATGTTTTGCTTTGGCCCTCCTAGAGCTTATTAGTTGAACTCCAGTTCATTGTTTGAAACTTCTTAAATTTGTTTTTACATTGAGTGTTTTTCTGCATTGTTATGTGGCATGCAAATGTAGAGCCTGTTAAGCTCTTTGTCTCTATTTTCTTTTTGCCTACTTTACATTGTGCTGATGGCATTATCAGTGAAGTCCAAGGTCTGAGAGGTTGAAGGACATTTCCAGTAGTACTTTCTCTTGTGGCAGGTTTTAAGGTCTGAGAGGTTAAAGGACAACTCTCTCCTAAGGCCTGGGACATTAGAAGACATCTCTGTCCTAAGGTCTTGGAAATTGAAAGACATCCCCATCCATTGAGACAACCTACCCAAGACTGGGGTACACCTGCTGTGCAAAGGGAAAGAAAGCAACAGAAACATGATGTATGCATATTTATGTGAAACTGCAGTGGATTTCATGACTGGAGTTCTGAGATAAAAGCTATTGAAACTTTGTGTTTGTGGGTATGTGTTTAGATGTCTTTTGTGCATATACATGTATTATATGTTATGTCTACATGATACCAAATTTGCTTATAAATAAAAGGAGTCCTCAAAATTAAATAAGTCCAAATGCATTTCAAGATCATGTGAATTTAGTAATCTTTTGTAAACAAGCTCACTTTTAAAAAATTATTGGTAAAACAAAAATAAAAATGTCCCTTACCTCCGATATATGATGAAATAAAAAACAATTTAAAAAAAAGGAAAAATGTCTTAAAAATTATCAGGATATATTTTTGTCTGGTCACTTTCCTATCTGAATGTGACAGGGTTTGACACAAAGTTGTAAAACTATAAACCCAGCAAAAACAAAATGATCTGTGGTTGTGTGATTTTTGGTAACTACGACTAATTTAATATTGTTAGTATAATGAAAGCAGTTAAATCTCCTGAATGAAAGGCAAAAATATCCATGTGTTTAAAATCAGGGGAAGCCAGGTCCCCAAAAGCTAAAACTGACACCACTCACCAGTGGCACAGTGAACAGCTTCCTACATTGCAGCCACCACACCCTGTGTTGCTTTGGTAGACTTTACTTTGACACCTGGTAGACACTATGAATGGGCTTAGACACTGATTATACCTCATGCCATCGCTGAGAAGTTGAGGGCTGCAAAACTTAATGTTATTTACTCTGCTGTAAAACAAAGGCAGGAGTCACCATGGGTCTCTAGAGAAGACAGGCCCCAGAGGAAAGGATAAGCTGGCACACAGCAGTCTCCTGACACTATTCTCCTTCTAGAGTTGGTAAATTGATTCTTACTGAGCAGAGGAGCAGGGTTGACACCCTGAAGGCTCTGCTTATAATCCCTCCAACCTCCTGAAAACACTGAGATCTTCACATTATTTCTGCTCCTTTGTTTCTCGATGGTTACTGTAGACAAGACCACCTCTCCACTCCAGGAAAACCAGAAACTGGCAGAGAATCTTCAACTTTGGATTCCCCTCTTGTCCGGGAGAGAAGATGATATAATGAACGTTTCCAAAATTGGTAAAGTATCAGTTATAATTCAAATTCTAGTATTCTTACCACAAATCCATTGCTTTTCTACGAAGTCATAGCTGCCTAACACTTCTCATAAAAGGGGAAATTGCTCTTATTTTCAAGGGCTTTGAAGAAATTAAATGGATGTGAGTCTCTGATCTAGACCAAATGAAGATGGAGGTGCTATTGTGATCAGGCCAATAATGCTTCTGCACCGTTGTGCCTTTTTGGACTATCCTTGGGAAAATAATTAATTATCAGAGAAAAGCCTTATTCTCATATATCACAACAAGGGATTTGGCTAACCTAACTAGGTCTATCCCAACCTTTATGAAATATAATGAGGGTGAAGGTGTTGTTTTCTTCTTTGGAAAATTAATTAACTCAGTCGAAGCATCCTGTATGCATAAGCACATCTTTGACACCACTGTACCCATATTCATTCTCACTTTTACAGCCAGCTCAAGGGCATCTTCCTGCCACTTTGGACAGCTCCAACTTAGCCTTGTGCCAAGTAAACACCACTGCTACTCTCTGTACAGAGGAGCTGAGTAAGAAAAGGTGAATAACAACATGGTCTTCTTAGAAATATCATGTTTCTTCATGTACTGTTACTCTAGTTAGATCACGCATAGAATGGTGATAATACACAGAGAATCATTTTCACAGCCTTCTTGTTTTCAAAGGAAGCTTTGTTGGAAAATTGCCAGACCAGGAGCTGGCCTGAATATTTAACCTTCATGTATAAGTGACAAATTATTCAACTAATGTTTTCATCTTAAAAATAAATATAACTAAAACACCACCTCTAGATCTATAAATTCTTGATATCATATATACTTGTGGAATACTCAAAGTAGAAGTAAGTATTTTATAATGAAAAGAGATTAAAAATCATATACTCCAACTCCTATTTCATATAAAGAAAGTGAAGCTCACAGAGGTTAAAAGACTCCACTAGAGCCACAAAGCAACTTTGTCACAATGCTAAGGCTACAATTTCCATCCAGCTCTCCCTTTCTTACTCCTACACCCCAAAATGCAGGACCATATTTATCTTTATCAGTCAGAGAGGAAATTACATGTGGCGGGTCATATTCTGTCACCCAGAACATTCCATTTCCCATTCCATGCTTTGAGTGGAATTCCTCTCACATCCAGGCCAACACTTCTAGTACCCTCAGGTCATTTGAAGCTTTTCTTCCATATTTCATTTCCTCAAATTTTATATCACAAGGTTTTTCAAACTCAAGTGAAGCAATTGATAAATATCTATCATCAATGAATATTCTCCCTTTTTAACAGTGCAGATAATCACTTTTTAACAAATATTTGTGAAATAACTACTGTCTTTCTCAGACTCTGCTGGGCACAGGGATAAAGAGTGAACTTAGAGGACAGGAGCAAAGACTCTGAGTCCTGAAAGGACTTGGCTCTTTCTAGAAACCCAAAGGATAATGTTATATTACCGAAGTATTGTGAGAAGGTGTGAGGTTTGTGTGCGCATCTGCACATACACACGTGTGTGTATTTGTGCACCATTGTTCCACAGTCAAATGGATGCTCTTACTTTCTATTCCCTAAAAACATGCAGGGCAGGGGTAGCAAACTACGGCCAGGCAACCAAATCTGCCTACTTTTGTAAGGTTCTAGAGCTGAGAATTATTTTTACATGTTCAATGTAAGTTTAAAACTGAACAAAAGAATGAGATTTTGTGACACATGAAAATTATATGAAATTCACATTCCAGTGAACATGATAAAGTTTTATTGGAACACAGACAGATGCATTCATTTATATATCGTCTGTGGCTACATTTGCAGTATGACAGCAGAGCTAAGTAGTTTCAACAGAGACTATATGGCCCACAAGCCTAAACTATTTAACAAAATGTTTACTGACCCCTGGTGAAGAGCATTACAGAGGTGGATTTTTTCTACTGAAATGTTGGCTAATGTGTGTGTGGACCAAATATGCACACTCCTCAGTGGGATCAGGAGAGCTCATGGGATGATGTACATACACTCTGTTACCCCTCTGCTTGCCAAGTGTTTCTCCAAAGAACCCTGTTTTATATTTCAGTGTTTGTATTAGTGGACTGTGTGTGTGCCCCCTTTGTACAACAATGTGTGTGTGCAAGAGAGAAAGAGATTTGGATTAATAGAATCATGAGATGAAGTTGGAGATATTAAAGGGGTCAAATCAAACTCCACAGCTTAGAGGGTTTATTTTATTCTAAGACTATTGAGAAGCTAATTGAAATCTGTGTGCAAGGAAAGAGACAGATCTCATTTCCTTTTCTAAAGAGGCACTCTGGCTGTGGCAAGGAAAACAAGTCATAGAGGAGCAAGAGTAGAAACAGGAGGTGGTTAGGACAGCATCACATGGTCCACGGGAGAAAAGATGCTGGCTTGAACTAGGATGTTGGCAGTGCAGATGGGGAGAAGTAGGGACGTGAAAATTATTTTGGAGGCAAAACTAACAGAAATTATTGATGAATTAGATGTGAAGTTAGAGGAAAAGGGGGAGTTACTACACTGAATATGTTCCACCCAGGAAAAAAAAAGTCGATTAAGCATTTAATCCAAGGAGTCAAATTATATGATTGTTAAGCAGATGCTTACTCCTAAAATGAAATTTTAGAACACCAACGAAAACACCCTATCCCAAAATACCTAAGCATTTTGAGTAACAGTGATATTAATTGATCATAGCAAAGATATACCTCTGAAATGGTACTTGTCACATAGACTTAATCTTTTTAAAATCCATCAAGGACGTTCACACATCATAGCAGATTTCTTCTTTTGTCTTTATATTCATCAGTAAGTCATTAGATTTATTATCTGGACTCATGTAATACCAACATAACTTTTAAACCACCCTATAAAGCCTAAGGTATGCTGCGGAAATGACTAATTGCTTAATGGCCTTGGTGATAAGTGAAGTTGGTGTAGAGTAACTTTAAAAAGAAAAAAGTTAGCCTCTTCTGCTGCCAGCTTGCAACTCCCCTTTACGAAAGATAAACATCTTAGAAATTTATTGGGCTACTAGACTAATAACTTTAAAAGCAGAGAAGAAAATAAAAAGACATAGAACATGGACGTTTATGGTACAGGTACCAGAACTATTGCACCCTGCTTCCACGAAGAGCCAAGTCTATTAGATCCGTATTTCAGTTATATACATTAAAATACAGTCTGGCAGAACCTCTGGAAATTATATTTACCCCAAGCATCTTTCATGCCATGAGAATCAGGTAACACTGAATTTAAAACAGAAAGTGTTCTTTAAAATTACATAGTGTGTTATAATTACTCCTTCTGACCATCCCACACCAAGAAAAATTGCATTCCTCTTCCAACATGAAACTCCAACCACTCACATCCATGCTTGAGAAGGATGTCTGTCATCTTGCTGCTGCCTCCTTTCGCTTCTGGTTCTATAGGTTTTACAGAACATATATATTCCTACTAAGAGATTAGACTCTATAGGGGAGGAAAAAATCTTTTTCCCTCAATCCTTCTAAGTTATTGAGCTGGGGCCCTATAAATTAGGCTGGAAAAATACAGATTACCAAGAGAATAACAGAAGTTTATTAGCATGTGCATCACACATACACAGGGGAGCACTCAGAGATAAGTAATTCAAAGGGCTGGTTAGAAGTTGGGCTTACATAGTATCCTAAGTAAAGAATAATAAATTTTTGGAGAAGTGATAAGGCAAATAAAAAGCACTTCATGTTTCTAGGGCAAATTATAGGAGGATAAATATTATGAGACAACTAGTATAAGATAACGGTTAGTAAAATTGTTACATAAAATCCTCCAGTGACATCTCCAGGTTGATAAGGATTTAGAGTTGTCTCTGGTAATTAAACCTCTGTCCTTCCTGGTAGAGGCGAGAGGAAGGCTTTACAAATTTATGTCCTGCTATTAGGAAGGTAATAGAGGGAGAAAAGAGAGCTTTTCTTGTATCTTCTTTTTCTCAATTGCCTTCAGCTCAAAATACTCTTATACCAAAGTGGTATATTTTGAGGTGACAGGTTCTGCCACCCTTCAACTCCCTGGATCTCTGTGCCAAACTTTAAAAAGCAAAAGAAGAATTTTACAGAGAAGGGGGCACACAGACTTACTTTAGGTTCCTGATTTATGCACTTATTTATACAGGGCTCTAACCGATTCCAAGGCCTGGGTACATGATTGTTTAACAAAGGTATTCTAATGCATTTAGAACATAAGAAAGACATTATGCAGATATTCAGCTTTTAAAAGCCACTCTATTGCTTCTTGCCTTTGGCTAAGATCAACTGTAGTAAAAGCCTCTCTGCCTTGACCTGCTCCCAAGCAGTTACTAGGAAATGTGCCAAAGTTTTACATTAACACCCCATACAAAACCACTGCTATTTAGAATTCCATGTTATCAGTAATATCCATAGTTTGTGTTATTGGAATAGAATTATATCTGTAACTGTGGTCTCAGCAGATTCATATCTCTTCTCTAGGCAGGCACACACATTTCAGCATAGCCAGTTAATAATTCTTTTAGTCTGGTCCGCCGGGGATGGCTAGGACTGCTGTTCTGACACAAGAGAAACTAATAATCACAGCTAACTTCCCTCACTTGATTTGACTGTTTTATTCATGAAATCGGTGGATAATTTTACTAAATTAATAAGTTAACCATTTAACTTGGAATAAGGCCAGGGTCAAAAATTACAAGAAAGAAGTAATTCAAAAAGTTTTATGGGTTCACATTGCATGATCACACAGTCTGACTCAGTCTCTGACACAAACAGCTGCAATGGCGTTACCTGTTCTAAAAATGGAAGAAATCCCACTTTTGTAAAGATACATATATCTGTGTGTATACACATATGCATAGGCGATTGAAGGAGAGTGCTGTAAACATGAAGATTGTATTAGACTCTACACTTAATAGAATATATATAAAAGCTTATCGATTTTAACCAAAAGTTTTCTTGATTCCCTGTTGAAAAAAAATTTTATTTTTATTTTTTTTTTTTTATTTATTTATTTTTATTTATTTATTTTTTTTTTTTTTTTTGAGACAGAGTCTCACTTTGTTGCCTGGGCTAGAGTGCCATGGTGTCAGCCTAGCTCACAGCAACCTCAAACTCCTGGGCTCAAGCGATCCTACTGCCTCAGCCTCCCGAGTAGCTGGGATTACAGGCATGCACCACCATGCCCGGCTCATTTTTTATATATATGTTTTTAGTTGTCGAATTAATTTCCTTTTATTTATAGTAGAGACGGGGTCTCGCTCTTGCTCAGGCTGGTTTCGAACTCCTGACCTTGAGTGATCCACCCACCTCAGCTTCCCAGAGTGCTAGCATTACAGGCATGAGCCACCACGCCCGGCCCCTGTTGAAAAATTAATGAGAGCAGAGAATAAACCCAAGTGATTTTTTTTAGTTTTCATGAAAAAAAAGTGGCCATAGATATATACGCATTTTCTTTCTCAAGATGACTTTAAACATAACTCTGACTCCCACGTTCTTTGCACCTTTATCCATAATTGCTGGTGCTTTTACTCCTTACAGACACATGAAGATCCTCAACACCTCCAGCAACTATAGCACCATCTCTGGCTTCCTCCTCCTGGGCTTCCCTTGTCCCAGGGAGGGGCAGATCCTCCTCTTTGTGCTCTTCTCTGCTGTCTACCTCCTGACCCTCATGGGCAATGGTTCCATCATCTGTGCTGTGCGCTGGGATCAGAGACTCCACACCCCAATGTACATCCTGCTCGCCAACTTCTCCTTCCTGGAGGTCTGGTACGTCACCTCCACGGTCCCCAACATGCTGGCAAGCCTCCTCTCTGACAACAAGGTCATCTCCTTCTCTGGGTGCTTTCTCCAGTTCTACTTCTTCTTCTCCTTGGGTTCTACAGAATGTTTTTTCCTGGCGGTTATGGCGTTTGATCGATACCTTGCCATCTGCCGGCCTCTACACTATCCCACCATTATGACCAGACGTCTCTGCACCAATCTTGTGATCAATTGCTGGGTACTTGGTTTCCTCTGGTTCTTAATCCCCATCATCATCATCTCCCAAATGACCTTCTGTGGATCCAGGATTATTGACCACTTCCTGTGTGACCCAGGCCCTCTTCTAGCACTCACTTGCAAAAAATCACCTGTGATAGAGCTTGCCTTCTCCACCTTAAGTCCTCTGCCTCTCATTATTCCCTTTCTCTTCATTGTCGGGTCCTATGCTCTGGTCCTGAGAGCTGTGTTGAGGGTTCCTTCTGCTGCTGGGAGAAGAAAGGCTTTCTCCACCTGTGGGTCTCACCTGGCTGTGGTGTCTCTATTCTATGGCTCAGTACTGGTCATGTATGGGAGCCCAACATCTGAGCATGAAGCTGGAATGCAGAAGATTGTGACTCTGTTTTATTCTGTTGTGACCCCACTCCTAAACCCTGTGATATATAGTCTTAGGAACAAAGATATGAAAAAAGCCATGCAGAAACTTATGGGAATATAAGGTGTTAATGGAAAGGGCTTTTGGGCAATTGAACTTGAATTTAACTTATTTTCAGGTTGAAGACACCTGGTTTTATTCAAATAATTGTTCACCTTAGTATTGACCAAAAACTGAAACACCTATGACCATATTTTTGTTATTTCTTCTTTGGGATCTTGATCATGTCCTGCTGTCTAGCATGACTCAACTGTTTTTAATTGACTGCTGAGCACTGTACTTTAAAAATTGTGAAGACAATGGATATAGTAACTCAAAAATTGTTACGTTTTCTTCTAGCAAGTAGACAGAGCAGAGGCAGATCACTTTCATTCCTTTTAAGGAATATTTTTAGGTGTTTTTAAAATGGTCAATGCTAGTTTGGGACTTACTTGTAGGGTGTGGCTCTTCTCCAGGAACATGGCCTTTCTCAGATCTTGGTTGCACACATGGAATGTTAGAGGCCCCTCCACTTTAGTAGGTCCTGACCTCCTATTTATTTACTAATTGAACTCCTTTGAGACAGTATAGCAATAGAAGTTGGACCTCACTTCTGACCAAGTGAGGCAACATGGGGCAGAATGATCCAGCCTAATTAATTGTAAAAGAGAAAAAAACAAATGACCTCCTGGCCACTGGAATACAGCACCTACTTATATAAAGAGAGGGCCAAATTGTCTGTCTCTTGAGTAGTGTCTTCCAGGACCACTGAAGCAAGATGCTGACACCAGCTGATAAGAAACCTGGCTGCAAAGAAACCAGACTTATCTGCATCTAACCACCACAAGCCAAAAAAGACCCCCATACTGACCTTACTCTGACTTTTCTTCATTATAATCTCATCTAATGCTAAAAAACACATCCTGGGCTGGAGACTTTAATGCTAATGATACATGGGATACATGAAGAGCATGACCATCAAGTACACAGCTGCCAGCATAACACTGCCTCTACATGTGATGACTTCAAAGCTGACACCTACCTCCCTCTTTACCACCTTGTGAAAATTCCCCATCCCTTTGTTTGGAGAACCAGTCTGGTTACCCCTTAACCAGCACTGTCTCCCTTTTTGTTTGAACAAAAAGCCCCAGTAAAAGCCTGGCCTGCCTAAATCTACCTGGTTTCATGCCAATTTCTATTCACTTGAGCACCAAGAACCTCAAGTCCAGTATCACCTTTACTCCTGAAACTTCTGCTTAGCTCTTTAGACTCCTAGATTCTGCTAGTTATTTTGAAGTCTCATCTTGCACATGAACAGTTCAGAAATTCAAAACATCTTGAAGGGAGATTGTGTCATAGTTTGAACCTCACTTCTTTGTTCCTTGTCTATCTGTTTCTCAAACACCAGCTACTTTGGCAGCTACAAACTCCAAATTCTTTATTTCCTCAGTTCAGTGAAACTACCGCTTTCTGCTATAACAGAGAAGGTAAAACTTCCCCTTTGCCACTGGAAGTTTCATTGAAATATCAACTCACAATAAGGCAGATTAATAAGAAGTAGGGATTGCAAATTTATTTAGTATGGACACAGGAAGAATCTCAGAGTGATTACTCAATATCCAAATGGGGTCCAAAATTTATATACCCTCATTGTAGAGGAGGAAGGGGTGGTCAGGAATATAGGCAATTCTGTTGAGGGGCAATAAATGATTACTGGGGAGGATGAATAGATACTGAATGAATAGATGGAGGAAACAGGTTGACTTGTAAATTATTCTTTTTGGAAACTAGATTAACCTGAGAGACAGAAATTATTTTTTAAATGGATTGGACCAAGTCTGATTGTATTCTTGATCTTCCTTCCTGCAAAAGATAAAGGAAGGAGAGACAATTTTTTTCCTATTAGATCTGGATCTTAGGCAGATAAAGAAACTTCAAAGATTTGGGGAGATCAGGTGATGGGGGTAGGGGAGGTCTGATAGACTTTGAGACTTTTTCAGTCAATCTGGTGTATCAAAATGTCATATTTTGGGGTGAAAATATTTCTAATTTCCTTCACTGCTCAGCCTCTATTCCTCCCTTCCCCAATTCTTTCCCACATGCCTCCACATCCTCATACTTCCCCTGCCCAGTGACTTGTCAGATGTCCTCAGGGAAAACCACATGATGAGCGTGGAACTCAGCTCCTTGTACTTCCCTTCATCTTGGAATTGTAGTCCCTAAAGTCTTGCCTCTGTCAGTTGCTTTCTAGAACCTTCAAATAGTTGTCTTATGTCTTTTGTCCAGATTTTATAGTTACTTTTGATGGAAGTTACTACAAGTTGAATACAAGCTGTTCAGTCATGACCATAACCAGAAAGTCTTTTCTATTATACCTAAATTCCATACATTCTCAGCTCTCCCCACACTTTCAGAAGATGATCTTATAACGTAAGTGTGTAAAAATCCACAAATCAGGGAGACAGGTGGATATAGAGGCTGTGTAAACACAAGTCTGGGATATAAACCTGCTTTGCTCTCATTGTAACTAGCAAAGAATCCCTGAGGACTCTTCCCCTCAAGCAGAGAAGGAATGTCACTGAAACAAGAGGTAAAATGGAAACCACAAATTTATACCTTTTTTTTAATGGAAGGTAACCAGGAATTGTAGATCAGTAAAAATATCTACTCAGAACTGGTATTAGAAACTTGGGCTAGTTCTCCTTGAAGTCTCTCATGGGCCTTGAGTGAAAGATCTATGATTAAAGTGTCTTCACTAATCCAAATACCTACTTTTCAGGTGAAGAAAATGAGGACTGGGAATCAGGGAGCAATTTGCCGAGGATAATAACTTTAATGATAAAAAAAGAAATGTTTCATCCACCACCCTTTTAACTAGACCAAGTTTCTTTTTCTTTACTAACTAACCCTGAATTTCTATCTTTAGGGCTTGTCACTTATTTGCCAATCATCAAAATAAGTTTATTTCCTTACTATACATAAAGCTCTATAACATGGTAGGAGAACAACATCCCAATAGGAAAATTAGCAAACAGATATAAATAAATACCATCCAGAAAAGACTCTTGAACATGTACAAAGAGCACTAACTCATTCATAAAAAGATAAAGGTAGAATAAGCTTATAATGGTATCTCACTTTTAAGCTATCAGATTGAAAAAGATCAAGAAGTTTGGTAATACATTATAAAGTTGAGGGTGGTGAAATGGGCTCTCTCACACTTAGCTGGTAGGAGCACACGTTTACAAACTCTATAGGGTGACTAGGCAAACTCTGTCAAAGTTCAGAAGGCACACACTCTTTAAACTGTCAATTAAACTTCCAAGGTGTTTAGTTTACCCTATAGATATTGTCACACATGTAGGAAATAATGAAAGTACAGGCTACTCACTGCAGGATTGTTGTAATAGCAAAAGATTGAGACTAATCTCACTTCCCATTAATAAAAGACTACCTAAATAAGATTTGGTCAGTCATACAATGGAATCCTATGTCTTCAATTTATAAAATATAAAGCAATTCCATAAGTAATGATATGTAATATCTCCCAGAAATAATAAGTGAAAATAGAAAAGTGATCAGCAGTGTATTATAGCTACCTTCCATGTCAATGTGTATGATATCTCCTGAAAGAGCTCCAAGAATCTTATAACAGGGGTTGCTTAGGGCAAGTAGAATTTGGTGTCTGAGGAAGAAGAGAGTAAAGGAGACATTTTCTTCATAACACCTTTTCTGATTACAAATTCTGTACCATTTGCCTGTATTATTTATTGAAACAATAAATAATAATACAAGTATTTTTAAACAAAGAACAATTTTCTAGGACACTTTCTGATAATTATATCTAGAATATCACCTCCCCCAGTATTCTAGGATTCCTTAGGAGGCTGTTTATTGATATGAGTGTTGAAGCAGGGTCCTCAGAGTATTGTTGAAATCTCAGGGGTATTTCTGCCTACGTCCTGTTGCTCGTCACACAAAGATCCAATTATTGAGACAATGAAGTTTGCCAAGAAGAAAGGAATTTTTTTTAAAACAGAAAACATCTGGTAGTCTTGTCAGGAGGGAGAATGGGAGAAGCTGCCTCAAATCCATCTCCCTGATTAAGGGAAATCATTGGCTTTTTAAAGCCAGCAGGATGTGGGGGTTGGTGAGTCTTGGCAGCAGGAAGTCTGCCCAGAGACCTTCAGAATCTCAGCTCCTTTGTATTGCAGAAAATCCACCAATTCTGGGAAATAACTCAAAATGTCAAGTAGTTAAATGAGAAGATTATAAAAAACATAGAGGTCATTGAAATGTGTTCATAGTGCTGGTTACAAAAGCCCCTAAGCATCATATCACTCAGACTGTTTGGTACTCTAGAGAAAGCATGAGAAATGTCCTCTTTGCCTTAAGGTTTATACAAATACACTATTATAAAACTGCAACTATTTTTGTTTTTGTTTTTTTTTAAGAAAATACAGACTGGGTGGGTCTCATTCTTGTTCAGGCTGGTTTCCAACTCCTGAGCTCAAGTAATCCGCCTGCCTCAGCCTCCCAGAGTGCTAGGATTATAGGCATACGCCACCACGCCAGGCCAAAACAAACATTTTATGAAGGCTCTCAGTTTATAACATTAACTCAGAAAGATCACATCTGATTTTTATTTTCATTTTTATTTATTTATTTATTTTTTGAGACAGAGTCTCGCTTTGTTGCCCAGGCTAGAGTGAGTGCTGTGGCATCAGCCTAGCTCACAGCAACCTCAAACTCCTGGACTCAAGCGATCCTCCTGCCTCAGCCTCCCGAGTAGCTGGGACTACAGGCATGCGCCACCATACCCGGCTCATTTTTTCTATATATATTAGTTGGCCAATTAATTTCTTTCTATTTATAGTAGAGACTGGGTCTCGCTCTTGCTCAGGCTGGTTTCGAACTCCTGACCTCAAGCAATCCACCCGCCTCGGCCTCCCAGAGAGCTAGGATTACAGGCGTGAGCCACCGCACCCGGCCTCTGATTTTTATTAATTCAAGGAATCTGGATTTTATTCAATAACAGGAGTTGTGTATTTTTGGCCTGGATTATTTTCTAGCTTTCCTCAAATCCCAATATATGAACAGTCATCTATTTGACCATCTTATTACTAGAAGCATGGACAGTAGGTTAAAAATTTGAAGGCGGCTTTCTTTTTTTCCTTCTGTTTTAATGTCACATCCCTCCCTTTCTCTTATCCTTCATATAAAAGTCAGCTCAACTTCTATTTACTCTACTTCCAAAATGTGTTTGATGCATCTGCTTCTCGCTCTCTCCCCTGCCATTCTCAGGGTTCAAGATACCATTATTATTTCTCCAGATTACTACAAAGGCTTCCTGAATTATTTCTGTGCTTCCTGCCTTTGCATCTCTACTACCCATGCTCTATACAGCAGGCATGCCAATCTTGTAATGATGTAAATCAGATCACATCATTTCTTTGCACAAAAATACTCAATGGATTCTCCAACCTAGAATAAAATTCAAACTCCATTTTTCAGCATATGGGCCCCTGAATTACCTGGCCCCTGCCTACCTCTTTTTTTTTTTTCAATTTCAAAATATTATGGGGGCACAATTGTCGAGGTTACATATATTACCTTTGCACTGCCCAAGTCAGAGCCCCAAGTATGCCCATCCCAAGACAGTGCTAGTGCACCAATTAGTTGAGCATTTACCCATCCTCTCCTCCTCCCTCCCTCCTGCCCAACACCCAGTGAATGTTATTACCATATGTGCACATAAGTGTTAATCAATTAGTACAAATTTCACAGTCAGTATATGTGGGGATTGTTTTCCATTCTTATGATACTTCACTTAGAAGAACGGGCTCCAGCACCATCCAGAATAATACAAGAAGTATTACTTCACCATTGTTTTTTGTGGTTGAGTAGTACTCCATGGTATACATATACCAACCCATTTTATTAATCCACTCATGTATTGGTGGGCACTTAGGTTGTTTTCACATCTTTGCAGTGGTGAATTGTGCTGCTATAAACATTCAAGTGCAGATGTCTTAATTATAAACTTACTTTTTTTCCAATAGCAGTTCTACTTTTAGTTCCTTGAGGTATCTCCATATTACTTTCCATAGAAGTCGTACTAATCTGCAGCCCTACCAGCAGTGTAAGAGCGTTTCTATCTCTCCACAACCACACCAACATTTGTTGTTTGGGGACTTTTTGATAGAAGTCATTCTCACTGGCATTAAGTGATATCTCACTGTGGTTTTGATTTGCATTTCCCATATGATTAGAGATGTTGAGCATATTTTCATATGTTTCTTAGCCATTGGTCTATTTTCTTTTGAAAAGTTTCTGTTCATGTCCTTTTCCCACTTTTTAATGGGGTTGTTTGATATTTTTCTCACTGAATTTCCTGAGTTCTATATAGATTCTGGTTATTAGCCATTTATCAGATGTATAGCATGCAAATATTGTCTTGAATTCTATAGGTTGTCTATGCATTCTAGTGATGGTTTCTTGGGCTCTGCAGAACCTTTTTAATTTGATGAGCTTCCATTTATTTATTTTTGTTGTTGCTGTCATTGTTTTTGGTGGCCCAGGCCTACTTCTGCCAACTTCTTCTCTTCACTCTCCCTCTTTCATGGTCTGCCTGTACCTCTTGCTACTTCTTCAGTTACATGAGCCTTCTTTCAGCCTAGAATAAGCCAAGTCTTTCTCTAACCACTCTCTTTGCAATAGATGTTCTCTTTGTTTGGAAATCTTACATGGAGCTCACTCGTTAGCTTCCAGCCAAAGTATTCTCTTCTCCGGGAGACCTTCCTTGACACCCTTTTTAGCTCCCCTGCATTCTTCCTATTTATTTTCTCCTTGTTACTGTAACTGGCTCCATGAACAAATTATTTGAATGATTCTTATATGTTTTTTTATAATCTTCTCCCTTAACTATTCAATAACTAGTTGATTTTTTGAATTGTTTCCCAGAAATGGTAGATCTTCTGAAAGACAAAGGAGTTGATATTCAGAAGGTCCCAGAGCTGACTTCCTGATGCCAAGACTCACCATCCCCCTTGACCTGCCCCAAGAAACACGGCCCCTCCCTATAAAGCCCATGATCTCCACCCTTTCTTCCTTGGCAATCCTCATTGTCCCAATAATTGGATCTTTGTTTGGTGACCAAGTGTTCCAAGGCCAAAATCCCCTTGCTGTTTCAATAACAATTTTCATTTCCTGACCGGGAAGATGTTCCTCATGGCTGTGGAGGGGCAAGAGACCAAAAGCATCCCTTAGCACCTGCCTGGTGATATGTACCAGAGGGTGGCTTTGGACTTTCCTGTCAGCTGGGCCTCCAATGCATTCATCAGTGCCTCCTGACTCCCTAGAAGAAAGTACCTCTGAATTTTGACAGTTGCATCTGGATGGGTAAGTGCTATTTGAAGATAGTGCACAGTGGGGACAGCCCTCTCAATTTGGGGGATTTCAAATGAATTCCTGTGTGTTTGGGGTTTGGTAAGCCCCCAACCATTTGTGAAAGTGGGACCTGAACTAAATATTTTGCTTTGGCAATCCTAGAATTTCTTAGTTGAACTGTAGTTCATTTGTTTGAAACTTCTTAAATTTGCCTTTACATTGAGTGTTTTTCTGTATTGCTGTGTGGCATGCAAAATTGGAGCCTGTTAAGCTCTTTGTCTCTATTTTCTTTTTGCCTACTTTAAATTAGCTACTGATGGTATTATCAGTGAAGCCCAAAGTCTGGGAGGTTGAAAGAAACTCCATGGGTACTTTCTCTTGTGGCAGGTTTTAAGGTCTGCAAGGTTAAAGGACACCTCTGTCCTAAGGCCTGGGACATTAGAAGACATCTCTGTCCTAATGTCTAGGATATTGAAAGACATCTCCATCCATGGAGGCAGCCTGGCCAAGACTGGGGGATGCCTGCTATTTGAAAGGGAAAGAGAGAAACAGAAACATAATGTATGCATATTTATGTGGAACTTCAAAGGATTTCATGACTGGAGTTCTGAGATAAAAGCTATTGAAACTTTGTATACATGTGTAAGTGTTTAGATGTCTTTTGTGTGTATACATGTATTATATGTTGTGTCTATATGATACCATATTGGCTCATAAATAAAAGGAGTTCTCATAAATTGAATAAGTCCAAATGCCTTTCAAGTTCATGTGAATTTAGTAACCTTTGGTAAATAAGCTCATATTTAAAAAATAATTGGTGAAACAAAAATTAAAATGTCCAGAACCCCCAAATATGCTGAAAAAAAATAATTTTGAAAAAAAGGAAAAATGTCTTCAAAATTGTCAGGATATATTTTTGTCCGGTCATTATCATATCTGAATGTGACAGGGTTTGACACAAAGTTGTAAAACTATAAACCCAGCAAAAACAAAATGATCTGTGCTTGTGTGATTTTTGGTAGTTAAGACTAATTTAATATTGTTAGTATAATGAAAACAGTTAACTCCTGAGTTAATGGCAGAAACATAAATGTGGTAAAACTCAGAGGAGACCTTGTCCCAAATCCCATAACTGACACCACTCACCAGTGGCCCAGTGAACTGCTTCCTAAATTACAGTCACCACACCCTGTGTTACTTTGGTAGACTTCCCTTGGACAGCTGGTAGACACTATGAATGGGCTTAGAGACTGATTATATCTCATGACATCCCTGAGAAGTTTAGGACTGCAAAAGTTAATGTTTTCTACTCTACTGGAAAACAAAGGCAGGAGTCACCGTGACTCTCTGGAGAAGACAGGCCCCAGAGGAAAGGACGAACTAGCACAAGGCAGTCTCCTAACACTGTTCCCCTTCTAGAGCGAGTAAATTGATTCTAACTGAGCAGAGGAGCAGGGCTCACACCCTGAAGTCTCTGCTTATAATCCCTCCATCCTCCTGTTAACACTAAAATTGTCACTCTATTTCTGTTCCTTTGTTCCTTGATACTGTAGACAAGACCACTTCTCCTCTCCAGGAAAACCAGACACTGTCAGAGAAACTTCAAGTTTGGATTCCCCCTTTGTTCATGAAAGGAGATAATGTAATGAACAATGTTTCCAAAAGGTAAAGTATGAGTTATAATTCGAATTCTAGTATTCTTACCTCAAATCCATTGCTTTTCTCCTATGCCATAGCTGCCTACAGTTCTGATAAAAGGGAAAATTGTTCTTATTTCAAGAGCTTTGAAAAAATTAAATGAGTGTGACAGTCTGGTCCAGACTAAATGAAGATGGATATGCTATTGTGATCAGGCCAATGATGCTTCTGCACCATTGTGCCATTTTGGACTATCCTTGGGAAAAAAATTAATTATCTGAGAAATGCTATTCTCTCATATATCACAGCACAGGATCTGGCTAACCTAAACTAGGGCTATCCTGATCTTTCCGAAATATAATGAGGGTGAAGGTATTGTTTTCTTGTTTGGAAATTTGATTAAGTGAGTCCAAGAATCCTGTATACAGAAGCATAGCTTTGACACCACTGTACCCATATTCACTCTCACTTCTGCAGCCAGCTCAGGGGCATCTGCCTGCCACTTTGGACAGCTCCAGCTTAGTCTTGTGCCAGGTAAACACCACTGCTGCTCTCTGGACAGAGGAGCTGAGTAAGAAAAGGTGAGTAACAACATGCTCTTCTTAGAAATATCATTTTTTCTTCATGTACTGTTAATCTAGTTAGATCACGCATAGAATGGTGATAATACACAGAGAATCATTTTCACAGCCTTCTTGTTTTCAAGAGAAGCTTTGTTGGAAAATTGCTAGAGCTGGCCTGAATCTTTAAACTTCATGTATAAGTGACAAACTATTCAACCAATGTCTTCAACTTAGAGATAAATATAACTAAAACACCACCTCTAGATCCATAAAGTCTCGATATCATGTATACTTGTGGAATACTAGAAATAGAAGTAAGCATTTTATAATGAAAAGAGATTAAAAATCATATACTCCAACTCCCATTTCATGTAAAGAAGCTTACAGAGGTTAAAAGACTCCACTAAAGCCACTAAGCAACTTTGTCACAGTGCTAAGGCTACAATTTCCATCCAGCACTCCCTCTCTTACTTCTACACACAAAAATACAAAACCATATTTATCTTTAACAGTCAGAGAGGAAATTACATGTGGCGGGACTAGTTCTATCACCCCGAACATTCAATTTCCCAATTTCCCACTGCATTCTTTGAATGGAATTCCTCTCACGTCTGGGCCAACATTTCTAGTACCCTCAGGTCATTTGGAACTTTTCTTGTATATTTCATTTCCTCAAATTTCATCTCACAAGTTTTTTGAAGTTCAAGTGAAGCAACTGATAAATATCTATCATCGATGTATATTCTCTGGTTTTAACAGTGCAGATAATCAATAAATATTTGTGAAATAGCTACTGCCTTGGTCAGATTGTGCTGGGCACAAGAACTAAGAGTGAACTTGAAGTACTAAAGCAAAGACTCTGAGTCCTGAAAGTACTTGGCTCTTTCTAGAAACCAAAATCCAAATATTACCGAAGTACTGTGTGAAGGAGTGAGATTTGTGTGTGCATGTGCAGGTACACACTTATGTGTGTATGTTTGTGTGCCATTGTTCTACAATCAAATGGATGCTCTTACTCTCCTTCCTCTAAAAACATGTAGGGCAGGGGTAGCAAACTACAGCCAGTGAGCCCAATCTGCCTATTTTTCTATGGACAGAGAGCTAAGAATTATTTTTACATTTTCAGCATAAGTTTGAAAATCAATAAAAGAATAAGATTTCGTGACACATGAAATTATATGAAATTCACATTTCAGAGGACATGATAAAGTTTTATTGGAACACAGTCACATGCATTTATTTAGATATTGTCTGCGGCTGCATTTGCATTATGACAGCAGAGCTAAGTAGTTTCAATAGAGACTATATGGCCCACAAACCTAAACTATTTAAGAAAATGTTTACTGATCCCTGGTGAAGAGCATTACAGAGGTGGATCCTTTTCTACTGAAATGTTGGCTACTGTTTGCTTGGTCCAAATTTGCCCAGTCTTCTGTGAGACCTGGAGGGCTCATGGGATGCTATACACCATGTTACCCCTCTGCTTGCCAAGTGTTTTCTCCAATGAACCCTGTTTTATATTTAAGTGTTTGTATTAGTGCAGTGCATGTGCCCCCTTTGTACTACAATGTGTGTGTGCAAGAGAGAAAGAGAGTTTGATTAATAGAATCACTAGATAAAGTTGGAGATATTAAAGGGGTCAAATCAAAGACCACAGTTTAGAGGGTTTATTTAATTTATTTATTTATTTATTTAAGACAAAGTCTCACTCTGTTGCCTGGGCTAAAGTGCCCTGGAGTCAGCCTAGCTCACAGCAACCTCAAACTCCTGAGCTCAAGCAATCCTTCTGCCTCAGCCTCCCAAGTAGCTGGGAATACAGGTATGCGCCACCAAGCCCAGCTAATTTTTTATATATAGTTTTAGTTGTCCAGATAATTTCATTCTATTTTTGTAGAGATGGAGTCTTGCTCTTGCTCAGGCTGGTCTGGAACTCCTGAGCTCCAATGATCAGCCGGCCTCAGCCTCCCAGAATGCTAGGTTTACAGGCATGAGCCACCATACCCAGCCTAAAGGGTTTATTTTATTCTAAATGCCTTGAGAAGCTAATCAAAATTGCTAATCAAGAAAAGAGTTTATTAAGCATTTAATCCAAGGGTTCAAATTATTTGATTGTTAACCAGATGCTTACTCCTAAAATGAAATTTTAGGAACACCAGCAAAATAAAACCCTATCCAAAAATACCTAATCATTACAAGTAACAGTTGGTTTTAATCGATTATAGAGAACATATTCCTCTGAATTGGTACTTGTCATATAGACTTAATCTTTTTTAAAATCATTCAAGGACATTCACACATCATAGCAGAATTCCTTTGTGTGTTTATATTCATCAGTAAGTCATTAGATTTATTCACTGGACTCATGTGATGCCAACATAACTTTTAAAACACCCTACAAAGCCTAAGGTATGCCACAGAAATGACTAACGGCTTAATGTCCTTGGTCATGAGTGAAGCTGGTACACAGTGACATTAAAAGGAAAAAAGTTAGACTCTTGCAACTTCCCTTTATGAAAGATAAACATGTGGTCTCAGAACTTATTGGGCTCCTAGACTAATAACTTTAAATGCACAGAAGAAAATAAAAAGACATAGAACGTGGAAGTTTATGGTGCAGGTACCAGAACTATCCCACCCTGCTCCCACAAAGACCCAAATTTATTAAAACCATAGTTCAGTTACATACATTAAAAAAAAAGTCTGGCAGAAGCCATGGAAATTATATTTACCCCAAGCATCTTTCATGACATGAGAACCAAGTAACACTGAGTTTAAAATTACCCCGAAAGTGATTTTTAAAATTGCACATTGTGTTATAATTACTCCTTCTGCCCATCCCACACCAAGCAAAAGTGCATTCCTCTTCCAACATGAAACTCCAACCACTCACATCCATACTTCAGAAGGATGTCAGCTTGCTGCTGCCTCCTTTTGTTCTTGGTTCTATAGGCTTTACAGAACTTATACATTCCTACTAAGAAATTAGTAGACACTATAGGGAAGGAAAAAATCTTTTTCCCTCAACCCTTCTAGGTTCCTTGCCAAGGCCCTATTTATTAGACTGACAAAATACAGCAAGAGGAAAACGGAAGTTTGTTAGCATGTGCATCACACATACACATGGGAGCACTCAGAGATAAGTAATTCAAAGCGCTGGTCAGAAGTTGGGCTAACATAGTATCCTAAGTAAAGAACAATAAATTGTTAGACAAGTGACAAGGCAAAGAAAAAGGACTTCGAGTTTCTAGGGCAAATTATGGGAAGGTAAATATTATGGGAGAACTAACGGAAGATAAGGATTAGTTAGTAAAATTGTTCAATGGAGTCTTCCAGTGACATCTCCAGGAAGATAAGGGTTTAGAGTTGTCTCTGGTAATTAACCTCTATCCTTCCTGGTAGAGGGGGGAGGAAGGCTTTACAAATTTATGTCCTGCTTTTAAGCAAATAATAGAGGGAGAAAAGAGAGCTTTTCTTGAATCTTATTTTATTCAATTGCCTTCAGCTCAAAATAATCTTATCCCTAAGTGATATATTTTGAGGTGGCAGATTCTGCCATCCTTTAACTCCCTGGGTCCCTGTGCCAAACTTTAAAAAGCAAAATAAGGATTTTACAGAGAAAGTGGGACACAGACTGACTTACTTTAGGTTGCTGATTTTTGCACTTATTTAGAGAGGGTTCTAACTGATTCCAAGGCCTGGGTACCTGATTGTTTCACAAAGGTATTCTAACTCATTTACAACAAAAGAAAGGCATTATGCAGATATTTAGCTTTTAAAACCCACTCTCATTGCTTCTTGCCTTTGGCTAAGATCAACTGTAGTAAAAGCCACTCTGCCTTGACATGCTCTCAAGCAGTTAGTTACTAGAAAATGGACCAAAGTTTTAGTTTAATACCTCATGCGAAACCACTGCTATTTAGAATTCCATGTTATCAGTAATATCCATAGTTCGTATTATTGGAATAGAATTATATCTATAACTGATAAGGGTTTAGAGTTGTCTCTGGTAGTTAACCTCTATCCTTCCTGGTAGAGGGGGAAGGAAGGCTTTACAAATTTATGTCCTGCTTTTAAGCAAATAATAGAGGGAGAAAAGAGAGATTTTCTTGTATCTTATTTTATTCAATTGCCTTCAGCTCAAAATAATCTTATGCCTAAGTGATATACTTTGAGGTGGCAGATTCTGCCAGATTCTGCCACCCTTCAACTCCCTGGGTCCTAGACATAGAAATCTCTGCGAGAATTGTCTCAGGCTGTGAGCAAAAATAAGGATTTTACAGAGAATGGGGGGCACAGACTTACTTTAGGTTGCTGATTTATGCACTTATTTAGAGAGGGTCGAACCCAATCCAAGACCTGGGTACCTAATCGTTTAACAAAGGTATTCTAATGCATTTAGAACATAAGAAAGACATTATGCAGATATTCAGCCTTAAAAAGCCACCCTAATTGCTTCTTACCTTTGGCTAAGATCAATTGTAGTAAAAGCCACTCTGCCTTGACATGTTCCCAAGCAGGCAGTTATTAGGAAATGCACCGAAGTTTTAGTTTAACACCCAATACAAAACCACTGCTATTTAGAATTTCACTTTATCAGTAATATGCATAGTTTGTATTATTGGAATAGAATTATATCTATAACTGTGGTCTAAGCAGATTCATATCTCTTCTCCAGGCAAGCACAGACATCTTTCAGCATGGCCAGTTAATAATTCTTTCAGCCTGCTCCACCGGGGATGGCTAGGACTGCTGTTCTGACACAAGAGAAACTAATCCCAGCTAACTTCCTCCACTTGATTAGACTGTTTTATTCATGAAATCGGTGGATAATATTAATAAATTAGTAAATTAACCATTTAATTTGCAATAAGGCCAGGGTCAATAGTTACATAAAAGAAGTAATTAAAAAGTTCTACGTGTTCAAGTTGCATGGCTACACAGTCTGACTCAGTCTGTGACACAAACAGCTGCAATGGCCTCTTCAGAAAATGCAAGAAATACCACTTTTGTAAAGATATATATATTCTAATATGTATATGTTTGTGTGTGTACATATATATGTATAATCTCTTCAAGGAGAGTGCTTTAAACATGCTTGAATTATATCAGACATTACCCTTAATAGAATATATACAAGAGCTTATTGATTTTAACAAAAAGTTTTCTTGAGCCCATGGTGAAAAAGTGTATGACAGCACAGAATCAATCCAGGAGATCATTTTAATTTGGAAGAAAAAAAAGTGGCTATCGATATATATATACGCACTTTCTTAACCAAGATGACTTTATATGTAACTCTGAGTTCCCACTTTCTTTGCACCATCACCCAGTAATTGCTGATGCTTTTACTCCTCACAGACACATGAAGATCTTCAACACCACCAGCAACTCCAGCACCATCTCTGGCTTCCTCCTCCTGGGCTTCCCTTGTCCCAGGGAGGGGCAGATCCTCCTCTTTGTGCTCTTCTCTGCTGTCTACCTCCTGACCCTCATGGGCAATGGTTCCATCATCTGTGCTGTGCGCTGGGATCAGAGACTCCACACACCCATGTACATCCTGCTCGCCAACTTCTCCTTCCTGGAGATCTGGTACGTCACCTCTACAGTCCCCAACATGCTGGCCAACTTCCTCTCTGACAACAAGGTCATCTCCTTCTCTGGGTGCTTTCTCCAGTTCTACTTCTTCTTCTCTTCAGGTTCAACAGAGTGCCTTTTCCTGGCGGTTATGGCATTTGATCGATACCTTGCCATCTGCCGGCCTCTACACTATCCCACCATTATGACCAGACGTCTCTGCACCAATCTTGTGATCAATTGCTGGGTACTTGGTTTCCTCTGGTTCTTAATCCCCATCATCATCTTCTCCCAAATGACCTTCTGTGGATCCAGGATTATTGACCATTTCCTGTGTGACCCAGGTCCTCTTCTAGCACTCACTTGCACAAAATCGCCTGTGATACAGATTGTCTTCTCCATCTTAAGTCCTCTGCCTGTAATGATTCTCTTTCTCTTTATCATGGGGTCCTATGCTCTGGTCCTGAGAGCTGTGTTGAGGGTCCCTTCAGCTGCTGGGAGAAGAAAGGCTTTCTCCACCTGTGGGTCTCATCTAGCTGTGGTGTCTCTGTTCTATGGCTCAGGACTGGTCATGTATGCGAGCCTAGCAGCTGAGCATGAAGCTGCAATGCAGAAGATTGTGACTCTGTTTTATTCTGTTGTGACCCCACTCCTAAACCCTGTGATATATAGTCTTAGGAACAAAGATATGAAAAAAGCCATGACGAAATTTCTGAGAATATAAAGTATTAATCGAAAGGGTCCTTGGGCAATTAAATTTGTGTTTAACTTCTTTTCAGGTAGAAATCACCTGGTTTTATTCAGATAATTGTTCACCTTAGTATTGACCATAACCTGAAACACCTATGAGCATGTTTCTGTTATTTCTTCTTTTGGATCTTGATCATGTCGTCCTGCTTAGCATGACTCAGTTGTTTTTAACTGAATGCTAGGAATTGTATTTGAAAAATTAGAAAGACAAAGGATATAGTCATGCAAAACTGGTTAAGTATTCTTCTAGCAAGTATACAGAGCAGAGGCAGATCCCTTTCATTTCATTCAAGGATTATTTTTAGGTGTTTTTAAAATGGTCAATGCTAGTTTGGGACTTACACCATGGTTGTGGCTCTTACTCCAGGAATATGGCCTTTCTCAGATCTCAGTTGCACACCTGGAGTGTTTAGAAGTCCCCTCCACTTTAGTAGGTTCTGACCTACTACTTATGTACTACTTGAACCCCTTTGAGACAGTATAGGGACAGAAGTCAGACCTCACTTCTGACCAAGTGAGGCAACATGGGGCAGAATGACGCAGTCTAATTAACCATAGAAGAGAAAAAAACAAATGGCCTCCTAGCCACTGGAATTAAGCCCCTACTTATATAAAGAGAGGGCCTAATTTTCTGTCTCTTGAGTAGTGTCTTCCAGGACCACTGAAGCAAGATGCTGACACCAGCTGATAAGAAACCTGGCTGCAAAGAAACCAGACTTATCTGCATCTAACCACCACAAGCCAAAAAAGACCCCCATACTGACCTTACTCTGACTTTTCTTCATTATAATCTCATCTAATGCTAAAAAACACATCCTAGGCTGGAGATTTAAAATGCTAATGATACATGTGATGCATGAAGAACATGAACATCAACTACTCAGCTGCCAGCATAACACTGCATCTATGTGTGATGACTTCAAAGCTGACACCTACCTCCCTCTTTACCACCTTGTGAAAGTTTCCCAGCACTTTGTTTGGAGAACCAGTCTGGTTGCCCCCTTAGCCAGCACTGCCTCCCTTTTTGTTTGAACAAAAAGCCCCAGTAAAAGCCTGGCCTGCCTAAATCTTCCTGGTCTCATGCCAATTTCTATTTACTGGGTACCAGGAACCTCAAGTCCAGTATCACCTTTACTCCTGAAATTTCTGCTTAGCTCTTTAGACTCCTAGCTTCTGCTAGATATTTTAAAGTCTCATCTTGCACATGAACAGTTTAGAAATTAAAAGTGCTTCGAAGGGAGATTGAGGTTCATAGTTTGAACCTCCCTTCTGTGTTCTTCCTCCATTTGTTTCTCTAACACCAGCTGTTTGGCCAGCTACAAACTCCAAATCCTTTATCTCCCCAGTTCAGTGAAACTACTGCTTTCTGCTGTGGGGGAGAAAGTAAAACTTCCCCTTTGCCACTGGAAGTTTCATTGAAATATCAACTCACAATAAGGCAGATTAATAAGAAATAGGGATTGCAAATGTATTTACCGTGGACACAGGGAGAATCTTAGAGTGATTACCCAATATCCAAATAGGGTATTTAGAGGAGGGAGGAGAAGATGAGAAATATAGGTAATTCTGTTGAGGGGCAAAAAATGATTACTGGGGAGGATGACTAGAGACTTGGGAGAATGAATGGATGGGGGAAACAGACTTGTAAATTATTCTTTTTGGAAAGTAAACTAACCTGAGAGACTCCAATTATTTTTTAAATGTATTGGACCAGGTCTGGTTGTATTCTTGATCTTCCTTCCTGCAAAAGATAGAGAAAGGAAAGACAATTGTTTTCCTAGGTAGGTCTGGATCTCAGGCAGATAAAGAAATTTCAAAGATTTTAGGAAAGCAGGTGATGGGGGTAGGGGAAGTCAGACAGATCTTGAGGTTTTTTCAGTCAATCCAGTGTGTCAAAATGCCATATTTTGGGGTAAAAATATTTCTAATTTCCTTCATTGCTCAGCCTCTATTCCCCCCTTCCCCAATTCTTTCCCACATGCCTCCACATCCTCATACTTCCCCTGCCCAGTGACTTGTCAGATGTCCTCAGGGAAAACCACATGATGAATGTGGAACTCAGCTCCTTGTACTTCCCTTCATCTTGGAATTGTAGTCCCTGAAGTCTTGCCTCTGTCGGGTGCTCCCCAGTACCTTCAAATAGTTGTCTTATGTATTTTGCCCAGATTTAATAGTTACTTTTGATGGAAGTTACTACAAGTTTAATACAAGCTGTTCAGCCATGACCATCACCAGAAAGTCTTTTCTATTATATCTAAATTCCATACAGGTTGGGTATGGTGGCCCATGCCTGTAATCCTTGCACTCTGGGAAGCTGAGGTGGGAGGATCGCTCAAGATCAGGAGTTTTAGACCAGCCTGAGCAAGAGCGAGACCCCAACCCTACTAAAAATAGAAATAAATTATCTGGACAACTAGAAATATATGTATAAAAAATTAGCCGGGCATGTTTCCACGTGCCTTATTCGCTGCTACTCAGGAGGCTGAAGCAGAAGGTTTGCCTGAGCCCATGACTTTGAGGTTGTTGTGAGTTAGGCTGATGTCACAGCACTCTAGGCTGGGCAACAGAGCCAGACTCTGTCTCAAAATAAATAAATAAATAAATACATAAATAAAAATAATCAATTCCATACAGTCTCAATTCTCCCCCTACTTTCACAAGATGATCTTGTAACATAAGTTTGCAAAATTCCACAAATCAAAGAGACAGGTGGATAAGAGAGTGCTATAAACACAAGTCTGGGATACATATCTGGTTTGCTTTTCATTGTACCCAGCAAAAATCCCTGAGGACTCTTCCCCTTCAAGCAGAGAAAGAAGGTCACTTACAGTAAAACACGGGTAAAACCGAGACTACAGATTTATATTTTTTTTAATGGAAGGTAACCAGCAAATGTATATCAGTAGAAGTATCTAATCAGAACTTGTATTAGAAACTTGGGCTAGTTCTCCTTGAACTCACTCCTAGGCCTTGAGTGAAAGGGCTGTGACCAAAGTGTCTTCACTATCCAAATACCTACTTTTCAGGTGAAGAAAATGAGGACTGGGAAACAGGGAGCAATTTGCTAAGGCTGATATCTTTAATGATGAAGAAAAGGCTGGGCGCAGTGGCCCACACCTGTAAACTTAGCACTCTGGAAAGCTGAGGCGGTTGGATTGCTTGAGGTCAGGAGTTCAACCAGCCTGAACAAGAGTGAGACCCCCATCTCTACTAAAAATAGAAAGAAATTATCTGGACAACTAAAAATATGTAGAAAAACTTAGCCAGGCATGGTGGCACATGCCTGTAATCCCAGCTACTTGGGAGGCTGAGGCAAAAGGATCGTTTGACCCTAGCATTTGCGGGTTGCTCTGAGCTAGGCTAATGCCAGGGCACTAGAGCCCAGGCAACAGAGCAAGAAAAAAGAAAAGTTCCATCCACCACCCTTTCAACTAGCCCAAGTTTCTTTTCCTTTGCTAACTAACTCTGAATTTCTATCTTTAAGACTTGTCACTTATTTGCTACTCATATCACCATAAGTGTGTTTCCTTAATATGCATAAAGCTCTGTAACATGGTAGAAGAACAATATCCCAATAGGAAAATAAGCAAACAGATATAAACAAATAAAATCCAGGAAAGAGTCTAGAAGATGTACAAACAGCACTAACTCATTCATAAAAAGATAAAGGGAGAATAAGCCTATAACAGTAACTCATTTTTAATCTATTAGATTGAGAAAGATCAAGAAGTTTGGTAAATATATAGTTGAGAATGGGGAATGGACTCTCTCACACTTAGCTGGTAGGAGCACACGTTTACAAACTCTATAGGGTGACTAGGCAACCTCTGTCAAAGTTCAGAAGGCACACGCTCTTCAACCCATCAATTCAACTTCTAAGGTGTTTAGCCTATAGACATTATCACACGTGTAGGAAATAACGAAAGTACAGAATATTCACGGCAGGATTGTTGTAATAGCAAAATATTAAGACAAACCTCAATTCCCATTAATAGAAGACTACTTAAATAAGATTTGTTCTGTCATACAATGGAATCCTATGTCTTCAATTTATAAAATATGAAGCAATTCCATATATAATGATATGTAATATCTCCAAGACATAATAAGTGAAAATAGAAAAGTGATCAGCAGTGTATTGTAGCTACCTTCCATGTCAATGTGTATGATACCTCCTGAAAAAGCTCTGAGAAACTAATAACAGGGGTCTCTTCAGGCAAGTAGAATTTGGTGTCTGAGGAAGAAGACAGTAAAGGAGACATTTTCTTCATAACTCCTTTTGTGCTTTCAAATTCTGTGCCATATGCCTGTGTTGTTTATTAAAAAAATAAATTAAAATACAGGTATTTTTAAACAAAGAACAATTTTCTAGGGAAACTTTCTGATAATTAGATCTAGAAAATGTCCCCCACAATTCTATGGTTCCTTAGGAGCCTGTTTATTGATATGAAAGTTGAAGCTGGGTCCTCAGAGTGTTGTCGAAACCACAGGGAGGTTTCTGCTTAGGTCCTGTTGCCCATCACACAAAATCCAATTACTGAGACAATGAAGATTGCCGAGGAAGAAAAGAATTTGTTGAAAACAGAAAACGACTTGTCCTCTTGTCAGGAAACAGAATGGGAGAAGCTGCCTCGAGTCCATCTCCCTGACTAACAGAGATCATGGGCTTTTTAAGAGGGGCAGGTTTTCAGGAGTGGTGAGTCTTGGCAGCAGGAAGTCTGCCCAGAGACCTTCAGAATCTCAGCTCCTTTGGTTTGCAGAAAATCCACCATTTATGGGAGTAGATCAAAATGTCAAGTAGTTAAGTGAAAGGATTATAAAAAACATATAGAGATGATTGAAATGTGTTCATAGTGCTGGTTACAAAAGCCCCTAAGCATCATTTCACTCAGACTGTTTGGTACTCTAGAGAAAGCATGAGAAATGTCCTCTTTGCCTTAAGGCTTGTACAATTACACTATTATAAAACTGTAACTATTTTGGTTTTCTTTTTGTAGAAAATATAGACTGGGCAGGTCTCACCCTTCTTCATGCTGATTTCGAACTCCTGAGCTCAAGTAATCCACCTGCCTCGGCCTCCCAGAGTGCTAGGATTACAGGCATGCGCCACCACGCCAAGCCAAAACAAAAATTTTATGAAGGCTCTGAGTTTATAACATTAATTCAGAAAGATATCATCTGATTTTTATTAATTCAAGGAATCTGGGTTTTGTTCAATAACAGGAGTTGTGCATTTTTGGCCTGGATTAATTTTTGGTTTTCCTCAAATCTCAATATACAGGCAATCATCTATTTGACCATCTTATTACTAGAAGCATGGGCAGTTGATTAAATATTTGAGGGCTTTCTGTTTTAATGTCACATCCCTCCCTTTCCCTTATCCTTCATACAAAAGTCAGCTGCAACTTCTATTCACTCTATTTCCAAAATATGCTTTGATGAATCTGCTTCTCACTCTCTCCCCTGCCATCCTCTGGGTTCAAGCTACCATTATTATTTCTCTGGATTACTACAAAAGCTTCCTGAATTATCTCTCTGCTTCCTGCATTTACATCTCTACAACCCATTCTCTGTACAGGAGACATGCCAATCTTTTCATGATGTAAATCAGGTTACATTATTTCTTTGCACAAAAATACTCAGTGGATTCTCCAACCTAGAATAAAATTCAATCTCCATTTTTTAGCGTATTGGCCCCTAAATACCTGGCCCCTGCCTACCTCTTTTGTTTTTATTTCAAAATATTATGGGGCACAACTGTTGAGGTTACATATATTGCCTTTGCACTGCCCAAGTCAGGGACACAAGCGTGTCCATCCCCCAGACACTGCTACTGCACCAGTTAGGTGTGAATTTACACATCCATTCCTCCCCCCTCCCTCCTGCCAGACACCCATGAATGCTACTACCATATGTGCACATAAATGTTAATCAATAAGTACTAATTTGACAATGAAAATATGTGGGGCTTGTTTTTCCAGAATTGTGATACTTGACTTGACATTAGATGTTCTCTTTGTTTGAAAATCTTATCTGGAGCTCACTCCTCAAATTCCAGCCAAAGTATTCTCTTCTCAGGGAGACCTTCCTTGAACACCTTTTGTTAGCTCTCCTGCATTCTTCCTATTTATTTTCTCCTTGTTACTGTACCTGGATCCATGAACAAATTTCAATGACTTCTATTTCTTTTTCATAATCTTCTCCCTGACTATTAAATAACTACTTTATCTTTTGAGTTGTTTCCCAGAAATGGTAGATTTTCAGCAAAACAAAGGAGCTGAGATTCAGAAGGTCCCAGGGCTGACTTCCTGATGCCAAGACTCACCATCCCCCTTGACCTGCCCATAGGAACATGGCCCCTCCCTAAAAAGCCCATGATCTCCACCCTTTCTAACTTGGCAATTCTCATTGTTCCAATAATTGGATCTTTGTGTGGTGAGTAACGGTTCCAAGGCCAAAATCCCCTTGCTGTTTCGATAACAATTTTCATTTCCTGACCGGGAAGATGTTGCTCCTGGTTCAGTGGCTGTGGAGTGGGAAGAGACCAAAAGCCTTCCTTACCAGCTGCCTGGCCATATGTACCAGAGGGTGGTTTTGTACTCTCCTGTCAGCTGGACCTCCAATGCATTCATCAGTGCCTCCTGATTGCATCAGAAGAAAGTACCTCTGGATTTTGACAGTTGCATCTGGATGGGTAAGTGCTATTTGAAGATAGTACACAGTGGGGACAGCCCTCTCAATTTGGGTAATTTCAAGGGAATTCCTGTGTGCTTGGGGTTTTGTAAGCCCCCAACCATTTGTGAAAGTGGGAACTGAACTAAATGTTTTGCTTTGGCACTCCTAGAGCTTAGTTGTAGAACTGCAGTTCATTTGTTTGAAACCTCTTAAATTTGTCTTTACACTGAGTGTTTTTCTGTATTGCTGTGTGACATGCAAAAGTGGAGCCTGTTAAGCTGTTTGTCTCTATTTTCTTTTTGCCTACTTTACATTTGTGCTGATGGCATTATCAATGAAGTCTAAGGTCTGGGAGGTTGAAAGACACTTCCAGTAGTACTTTCTCTTGTGGCAGGTTTTAAGGTCTGAAATGTTAAAGGACACGTCTGTCCTAAGGCCTGGAAAATTAGAAGACATCTTTGCCCTAAGGTCTAGGAGATTGAAAGACATCTCCATCCATTGAGGCAACCTGCCCAAGATTGGGGGATGCCTGCTGTTCGAAAGTGAAAGAGAGGAACAGAAACATAATGTATGCATATTTATGTGGAACTTCAGAGGATTTCATCACTGGAGTTCTGAGATAAAAACTATTGAAACTTTGTGCACATGGGTAAGTGTTTAGATGTCTTTTGTTTGTATACATGTGTTATATGTTATGTCTACATGATACTAAATTGGCTTATAAATAAAAGGAGTTCTCATAAATTAAATAAGTCCCAATGCCTTTCAAGTTCACGTGAATTTAGTAATCTTTGGTAAACAAGTTCAGTTTTAAAAAATTATTGGTAAAACAAAAATAAAAATGTCCATTACCCCTGAAATATGCTGAAATAAAAAACAAAACAAAACAAAACAAAAAAAGCTCTTTGGTGTATCTCCAAATTCTTTTCCACAGAGGTTGCACCAATGTACCATCCCACCAACAGTGTAAGAGTGTTCCTGTCTCTCTGCATCCTCACCAGAATTTGTTGTTTGGGGATTTTTAAGAAAGTGAAATTTGAATAAAAGTCTAAATTAATTGGAAGGGTGATAACTAGAATCTATATAGAACTCAGGAAAATCAGCAAGAAAAAATCAAACAAGCTTATCAAAAATTGAGCAAATGGCATGAACAGAAACTTTTCAAAAGAAGATAGATAAATGGCAAAAAAAAATATGAAAAAATGTTCAACAACTCTAATCATCGGGGAATTGCAAATCAAAACCACAATGAGATACCACTTCCTTCCAGTGAGAATGGCCTTTACCATAAAGTCTCCAAACAATAAATGTTGGTGTGGTTGCGAAGAGCTAGGAACACTAATAAGTTGCTGGTGGGACTGCAAACTAGTACAACCTCTGTGGAAAGCAATATAGAGATACCTCAAAGAACTAAAAGTAGAACTACCATTTGATCCGGCAATCCCATTACTGGGCATTTACCCAAAAGAACAAAAGACATCCTATAAAAAAGACATCTGAATAGCACTCTAATCGTACATCTAATCACACTCGAATGTTATAGCAGCACAACTCACAATTGCAAAGATGTGGAAACAACCTAAGGGCCCATCAATACATGAGTGGATTAATAAAATGTGGTATATATATCCCATGGAGTACTACTACTCAGCCAGAAAAAACAATGGTGATATAGCACCTCTTGTATTATCCTGAATAGAGCTGGAGCCCATTCTACTAAGTAAAGTATTACAAGAATGGAAAAACAAGCACCACATGTATTCACGATCAAATTGCTATTAACTGATCAACACTTCAAACTGCAACACTTCAAATTGCTATTAACTGATCAACATTCATCGGATGTCGGGCAGGTGAGAGGTGGGAGGAGAGGATGGGTATATGCACACCTAATGGGTGCAGTATGCGCCGTCTGGGGTATGGACACACTTGAAGCTCTGACTTGGGTGGGGCAAAGGCAATATACGAAATCTAAACATTTGTACCCCCATAATATGCTGAAATAAAAAAATTTTTTTAAAAAGGAAAAATGTCTTCAAAATTGTCAGGATATATTTTTGTTTGGTCATTATTATATCTAAATGTGTCAGGGTTTGACACAAAGCTGTAAAACTATAAACCCAGCAAAAATAAAATGATCTGTGGTTGTGTGATTTTTGGTAACTAAGACTAATTTAATATTGTTAGTATAATGAAAACAGTTAAATCTCCTGAATTAAAGGCAAAAATACCCATGTGTTTAAAATCAGGGGAAGCCAGGTCCCCAAAACCCATAACTGACACCACTCACCAGTGGCCCAGTGAACAGCTTCCTACATTGCAGCCATCACACCCTGTGTTATTTTGGTAGACTTCCCTTGGACAGCTGGTAGACACTATGAATGGGCTTAGAGACTGATTATATTTCATGCCATCCCTGAGAAGTTCAGGGCCAGAAAAGATAATATTTTCTACTCTACTGGAAAACAAAGGCAGGAGTCACTGTGAGTCTCTGGAGAAGACAAGCCCCAGAGGAAAGGACGAACTAGCACAGGGCAGTCTCCTAACACTGTTCCCCTTCTAGAGCGAGTAAATTGATTCTAACTAAGCAGAGGAGCAGGACTCTCACCCTGACGGTGCTCCTTATAAACCCTCCATCCTCCTATAAACACTGAGATCTTGACACTATTTCTGCTCCTTTTCTCCTTGATCGTTACTGTAGACAAGACCACCTCTCCTCTCCAGGAAAACCAGACACTGTCTGAGAAACTTCAAGTTTGGATTCCCCTCTTGTCCACGAAAGGAGATGATATAATGAAGAATGTTTCCACAACTGGTAAAATATGAGTTGTAATGAAACCCTAGTATTCCTACCCCAAATGTATTGCTTTTTTACAATGCCAAAGCTGCCTACCACTTCTCATAAAGGGAAAATTGTTCTTATTTTTAAGGGCTTTGAAGAAATTAAATGGGTGTGACAGTCTCTGGTGCAGACCAAATGAACAAGGATGTGCTATTGTGATCAGGCCAATAATGCTTCTACACCATTGTGCCTTTTGGGACTATCTTTGGGAGAAAAATAAATTATCAGAGAAATGCCTTTATCTCATATTCATAGCACAGGATCTGGCTACCCTAAACTAGGTCTATCCCATGCTTTCTGAAATATAATGAGGGTGAAGGTGTTGTTTTCTTGTTTGGAAAGTTAATTAAGTCAGTCCAAGCATCCTGTATACAGAAGCACAGCTTTGACACTACTGTCCCCATATTCAGTCTCGCTTCTGCAGCCAGCTCAGGGGCATCTGCCTGCCACTTTGGACAGCTCCAGCTTAGTCTTATTGCAGGTAAACACCACGGCTGCTCCCTCTGCTGAGTAAGAAAAGGTGAGTAACAATATGCTCTTCTTAGAAATATCATGTTTTTTCCAAAGCAATCACAACAGCAACAAAATATGTTCTATTTCTCTTTTTAAGTTTTATTTGACCCATGGGTTATTGGATCTGTTATTTCAGTACTTTAAAGATGTTGCTGCACTGTTTTCTCATTGACACAGTTTTCGATGAGGAATCTTTATCTTTATTCCTCTTCATACAATGCGGTTCTTTTCTCTGTTTGGTTTTAAGATTTTCTTTTTACATTCATTTTGAACAATTTGCCTATGATACAACCTGACATAAACATATATATATATATAAAAAAGAAAGAAATATCATGTTTTCTTCATGTACTGTTAATCTAGTTAGATCACGCATAGAATGGTGATAATACACAGAGAATCATTTTCTCAGCCTTCTTGTTTTTCAAGGGAAGCTTTGTTGGAAAATTGCCAGAGCTGGCCTGAATCTTTAAACTTCGTGTATAAGTGACAAACTATTCGACTAATGTTTTCATCTTAGAGATAAATATAACCAAAACATCATTTCTAGGTCCATAAAGTCTTGATATCATCTATACTTGTGGAATACTTGAAATAGAAGTAAGTATTTTATAATGATAAGAGGTTATAAATCCTATACCCCAACTCCAATTTCATGTAAAGAAAATGAAGCTTACAGAGGTTAAAAGACTCTTCTAGAGCCACTAAGCAACTTTGTCACAATGCTGAGGCTAGAATTTCCATCCAGCTCTCCCTCTCTTACTTTTACATACAAAAATGCAAGACCATATTTATCTTTATCAGTCACAGAGGAAATTATATGGAGTGGGACATGTTCTATCACCCAGAACCTTCAATTTCCCATTGCCTGCTTTGAATGGAATTCCTCTTAAGTCCAGGCCAACACTTCTAGTACCCTCAGGTCCTTTGGAGCTCTTCTTGTATATTTCATTTCCTCAATTTCATCTCACAAGTTTTTTGAAGTTAAAGTGAACCAATTGATAAATACCTATCATCGATGTATATTCTCTGTTTCAAACAGTGCAGATAATCACTTCTTTTACAAATATTTGTGAAATAGCTACTGTCTTTCTCAGACTATACTGGGCACAAGGGATAAAGAGTGCACTTGAGGAACAAGAGCGAACTCTGAGTCCTGAAAGTATTTGGCTCTTTCTAGAAATCAAAAATATAATGTTACATTACTGAAGTGTTATGTGAAGGAGTTAAGTGTTGTGTGAAGGAGTTAGGTTTGTGTGTGTGTGTGCATGTACACACGTGTGTGTGTGTGTGTGGGTGTGTGCCATTGTTCCATAGTCAAATGGATGTACCCTCCTCTCCCTAAATAATGTAGAGTAGGGATAGCAAACTATGGCCAGTGAGCCAAATCTGCCTACTTTTGTATGGCCAGAGATCTAAGAATTATTTTTACATTTTCAACGTAAGTTTAAAAATCAATAAAAGAATAAGATTCCGTGGCACATGCAAATTATATGAAATTCACATTTCAGTGGACATGATAAAGTTTTAGTGGAACACAGGCACATGCATTTATTCAGGTATTGTCTGTGGCTGCATTTGCATTATGATGGCAGAGCTAAGTAGTTTCAACAGAGATTACATGGCCCATAATCCTAAACTATTTAACAAAATGTTTACTGACCCCTGCTGAAGAGCACCACAGACGTGGATCGCTTTCTACTGAAATGTTGGCGAATGTGTCTGTGGTCCAAATATGCCCACTCCTCAGTGGGACCAGGAGAGCTCATGGGATGATATACACTGTGTTACCTCTCTGCTTGCCAAGTGTTTTTTCCAATGAACCCTATTTTGTATTTGAGTGTTTGTATTAGTGGACTGTGTGTGCCCCCTTTGTACAACAATGTGTGTGTGCAAGAGAGAAAGAGAGATTAATAGAATCATGAGATAAAGTTGGAGATATTAAAGGGGTCAATGACCCCAGTGTAGAGGGTTTATTTTTATTCTAAGTGCCTTGAGAAGCTAATTGAAATCTGTGTGCAAGGAAAAGGACAGATCTAATTTCCTTTTTTAAGAGTCACTCTGGCTGTGGCAAGTAAACCAAGTTGTAGAGGAGCAAGAGTGGAAACAGGAGGCAGGTTAGGACAATGTCACATGGTCCACAGGAGAAAAGATGGTGGCTTAAACTAGGATGTTGGCAGTGCAGATGGGGACAAGTATGCAGACTTGAGAATTATTTTAGAGACAAAACTAACAAAAATTGTTGGTGAATTAGATGTGAAGATAGAGGAAAAGGAGGAGATACTACACTAAAATAAGTTCCACCACTCCTCCCCCCACAAAAAAAGAGTTGATTAAGCATTTAATCCAAGGGGTCAAATTTTTTGATTGTTAAGGAGATGCTTACTCCTACAGTGAAGTTTTAGGAACACCAGAAAAAGAAAAAGTTATATTCTTCTGAATTGATAGTTGTCATATAGACTTAATCTTTTGTAAAATCCATCAAGGACCTTCAAACATCATAGCAGAATTCTTCTTTTGTGTTTATATTCATCAGTAAGTCCTTAGATTTAGTCAAAGGACTCAGGTGATGCCAACATAACCTTTAACACACCCTACAAAGCCTAAGGTATGCTGCAGAAATGACTAACTGCTTAATGTCCTTGATCATGAATGAAGCTGGTACCGAGTGACTTTAAAAAGAAAAAAAAATTACACTACTCTGCTGTTGGCTTGCAACTACCCTTTATAAAACATAAAATTCTCAGAAATTTATTGGGTTTCTAGGCTAATAACTTTAATAGCAGATAAGAAAATAAAAAGACAAAGAACATGAAAGTTTATGGTCCAGGAACCAGAACTATCCCACCTGGCTCCCAAAAGAGCCAAGCCTATTAAAACCATATGTCAATAATATACATTAAAATAGAAGCTGGCAGAACCTGTGAAATTATATTTACGCCAAGCATCTTTCATGGTATGAGAATCAGGCAACCCTGAGTTTAAAACAGAAAGTGTTTTTTAAAACTACATATTGTATTATAATTACTCCTTCTGTCCATCCCACACCAAGCAAAATTGCATTCCTCTTCTAACATGAAATTCTAACCACTCACATCCGTGCTTGAGAAGGAAGTCAGCTTGCTGCTGCGTCCTTTTGCTCTTGGTTCTATAGGTTTTACAGAACATATATATTCCTACTAAGAAATTAGTAGACTCTATAGAAGAGGAAAAAATCTTTTTCCCTCTACCCTTTTAAGTTCTTCCAATGGGACCCTATTTATTAGACTGACAAAATACCGATTAGCAAGAGAAAAACAGAAGTTTATTAGCATATGCTTCACATATACACATGGGAATACTAGGAGATAAGTAATTCAAAGGGCTGGTTAGAAGTTGGGCTTACATAGTATCCTAAGTAAAAAACAATAAATTTTTAGAGAAGTGTTAAGGCAAAGAATAAGGACCTCATGGTTCTAGGTCAAATTGTGGGAAGGTAAATATTATGGCAGAACCTATACAAGAAAAGGATTAGTTAGTAAAATTGTTCAATAGAGTCCTCCAGTGACATCTTCAGGCTGATAAGGGTTTAGAGTTGTCTCTAGTAATTTACTTCTGAACTTCCTGGCAGAGGCCGGAGAAGGGCTTTACAAATTTATGTCTTGATTTTAGGCAAATAATAGAGGGAGGAAAGAGAGCTTTTCTTGTATCTTCTTTTTCTCAATTGCCTTCAGCTCAAAATAATCTTATGCCAAAGTGGTAAATGTTGAGGTGACAGGTTCTGCCACCCTTCAACTCCCTGGGTCCCTATGCCAAACTTTAAAAAGCAAAATAAGGATTTTACAGAAAAGGGGGGTGGAGGCACAGATTTATTTTAGGTTGCTGATTTATGCACTTATTTAGAGAGGGCTCTAACAGATTCCAAGGGTACAGGATTGTTTAACAAAGGTATTCTAACTCATTTACAAGAAAAGAAAGGCATTATGCAGATACTCAGCCTTTAAAAGTCACTCTAATTGCTTCTTGCCTTTGGCTAAGATCAATTATAGTAAAAGCCACTCTGTCTTGACATGTTCCTAAGCAGTTACTAGGAAATGGGCCGAAGTTTTACTTTAACACCCCATACAAAACCTCTGCTATTTAGAATTCCATGTTATCAGTAATATTCATAGTTTGTATCATTGGAATAGAATTATATCTGTAATTGTGGTCTCAGCAGATTCATATCTCTTCTCCAGGCAGGCACACACATGTTTCAGCATGGCCAGTTAATAATTCTTTAAGCCTGGTCCACCGGGGATGGCTAGGACTGCTGTTCTGACACAAGAGAAACTAATCACAGCTAACTTCCTCCACTTGATTTGACTGTTTTATTCATGAAATCTGTGGATAATATTATTAAATTAGTAAGTTGACCATTTAATTTGGAATGAGGCCAGGGTCAAAAATTACATAAAAGAAATAATTCCAAAGGTTCTATGGGTTCACAACGTTGTATGATCACACAGTCTGACTCAGTCTCTGACACAAACACCTTGCAATGGTGTTACCTATTCGGAAAATGGAAGAAATTCCACTTTTGTAAATCTACATATATCCTATTGTGTGTGTGTGTGTGTGTGTATATATATATATATATATATACACACACATATGTATAGGCTTTGGAAGGAGCGAGCTGTAAACATATTTGAAGATTATATTAGAATCCATACTTAATAGACTATATATTAGTGCTTATCAATTTTAACCAAAAGTTTTCTTGAGCACATGGTGAAAAAGTAAATGATAGCAGAGAACCAACCCAGGTCATCATTTCAGTTTTGAAGAAAAAAATGGCTATTGATATATATACACATATATATATATGCATTCTCTTATCCAAGAGGACTTTAAACGTAACTCTGAGTCCGCACTGTCTTTGCACCATCATCTAGTAATTACTGGTGCTTTTACAGCTCACAGACACATGAAGATCTTCAATACCTCCAACAACTCTAGCACCATCTCTGGCTTCCTCCTCCTGGGCTTTGCTTGTTCCAGAAAGGGGCAGATCCTCCTCTTTGTCCTCTTCTCTGCTGTCTACCTCCTGACCCTCATGGGCAATGGTTCCATCATCTGTGCTGTGCGCTGGGATCAGAGACTCCACACACCCATGTACATCCTGCTCGCCAACCTCTCCTTCCTGGAGATCTGCTATGTCACCTCCACGGTCCCCGACATGCTGGCCAACTTCCTCTCTGACAACAAGGTCATCTCCTTCTCTCGGTGCTTTCTTCAGTTCTATTTCTTCTTCTCCTTGGGTTGTACGGAGTGCTTTTTCCTGGCGATTATGGCATTTGATCGATACCTTGCCATCTGCCGGCCTCTACACTATCCCACCATTATGACCAGACGTCTCTGCACCAATCTTGTGATCAATTGCTGGGTACTTGGTTTCCTCTGGTTCTTAATACCCATCATCATCACCTCCCAAATGACCTTCTGTGGATCCAGGATTATTGACCACTTCCTGTGTGACCCAGGTCCTCTTCTAGCACTCATTTGCAAAAAGTCTCCTGTTACAGAGCTTGCCTTCTCCACCTTAACTCTTGTGCCTATAATGATTCTCTTTCTCTTTATCATGGGGTCCTATGCTCTGGTCCTGAGAGCTGTGTTGAGGGTCCCTTCAGCTGCTGGGAGAAGAAAGGCTTTCTCCACCTGTGGGTCTCACCTGGCTGTGGTGTCTTTGTTCTATGGCTCAGTACTGGTCATGTATGGGAGCCCAGCATCTGAGCATAAAGCTGCAATGCAGAAGATTGTGACTCTGTTTTATTCTGTTGTGACCCCACTCCTAAACCCTATGATATATAGTCTTAGGAACAAAGATATGAAAAAAGCCATGCACAAAATTCTGGGAATGTAAAGTATTAATCAAAAAGGCCCTTGGGTATTTAAACTTGTATTTAAAATCTTTTCAGGTTGAACAGACCTGCTTTTATTCAGATAATTGTTCACCTTACTATTGACCATAACCTGAAACACCTGTGAGCTTGTTTCTGTTATTTCTTCTTTTGGATCTTGATCATGCCCTGCTGCTTAGCATGACTCAATTGTTTTTAATTGATTGCTAGGAATTGTATTTTAAAAATTGTAAAGAAAATGGAATAGTAACTCAAAAATGGTTAAGTTTTCTTCTAGCAGGTAGACAGAGCAGAGGCAGATCCCTTTGATTCCATTTAAGGATTCTTTTTAGGCATTTTTAAAAGGTCAATTCTAGTTTGTGTCTTACTCCTAGGGTGTGGCTCTTACTCCAGGAACATGGCCAGAAACATCTCAGTTGCATACATGGACTGTTTAGAAGGCCCCGCCACTTTAATCAGTCCTGACCTCCTATTTATGTACTACTAGAACCCCTTAGAGACAGTATAGGGACAGAACTCGGACCTCACTTGTGAACAAGGGGGCAACATGGGGCAGAATGACCCAGACTAATAAACGGTAGAGGAGAAAAAAAAAAATGATCTCATAGCTACTGGCATTAAGCCCATATCTATATAAAGAGGGGGCTAAATTGCCTATCTCTTGAGTAGTGTCTTCCAGGACCACTGAAGCAAGATGCTGACACCAGCTGATAAGGAACCTGGCTGCAAAGAAACCAGGCTTATCCGCATCTAACCACCGCAAACAAGAAAAGACCCCCATATTGACCTTACTCTGACTTTTCCCTCATTATATCTCATTTTAATGCGAAAAAACACATCCTGGGCTGGAGTTTGACGCCGCCCGCCTCGGGGTGGCGAGGGCCGCAGGCTACGCTCCGCGCTCGTGGCAGCTGCTGGGAGGCGGCGCCCGGGGGACCCGCAGCGTGGCGGCCACCATGGGGAACAAGCAGACCATCTTCAAGGAAGAGCAGCTGGACAACTGCCAGGACTGCACCTTCTTCAACAAGAAGGCCATCCTCAAGTCCAGGTGCTCCCAGACGCTGCTCTTCCACTCCACACTGAGCCCGGCGGGCAGCCCACCCCCTTGGGCCACCACCCCCTTCAGCCACCCGGCTTTCCGTGGGTCCATGCGCAGACCAGCTCCCTTCGCCCCATGAGGATGTGCTCCTAGATGGATGCGACAGGAGTCCTTGTCCCCTCGGTACAGAGGCCACCCAGCCAGCAGCCAGCACCCCAAACCAGCGTTTGCCTATTTGTTACTTTATTGTTTTCTTCAACTTTTAAAAACTTTGTGTAATCTATTTTAATTGCTTTTAATTTTTTATTAAACACATACGTGATGATTGTAGAATAATTACAAATGAGGCCAATTAAGAGAAGACAAAAAAGATTAACCTATAATCCTAACCATCAAGAAATAACGACTGTTAATCTTTTGGTGTATGTTGTGCCAGTATTTTTCTTTTGTATGTGTTTATCAAAAGAGTCAGATTGTGGTGTTTTGTAATATGCTTAAGATTGTTTTTCCTTAGGCATGTTGTAAAAATTAGATAACAAAGCTATGGAAAACAGGCCAGGCATGGTGGCTCACACCTGTAATCCTAGCACTCTGGGAGGCCGAGCAGGAGGATCGCTTGAGGTCAGGAGTTCAAGACCAGTCTCAGCAATAGTGAGACCCCATCTCTACTACAAATAGAAAGACATTAGCCAGACAACTAAAAATAGAAAAATATTAGTCAGGCATTGTGACACACACCTGTAGTCCCAGCTACTGAGGAGGCCGAGGCAGGAGGATTGCTTGAGGCCAGGAGTTTGAGGTTGCTATGAGCTAGGCTGGCCCCTCGGCACTCTAGCCCAGGCAACAGAGCGAGACTGTGTCTTAAAAGAAGGGAGGGAGGAAGGAAGGAAGGAAGGAAGCTAGCTATGGAAAACAGTATGGTGGATCCTCAAAAACTTAAAGATAAAATCACCATAAGATCCAGCAATTCTTCTTCTGGGGATATACCCAAAAGAATTGAAAGCAGGGTCTTGAAAGATATTTGTACACCTGTGTTCTTGAAGAGATATTTGTACACCTAGAGTAGTGGAATCCACAGAAACAGAAAGTAGAATGGTAGTTGTGAGGGGCTGGGAAGACGGGAAAATAGGGAATAGCTGTTTAATGAGTACAGAGTTTCTGTTTTGCAAGATAAAGAGATTTCTGGAGATGAATGGTGGTGATAGGTGTACAACAATGTGAATGTACTTAATGCCACTGAACTATATACCCTTAAAAATCGTTAAGATGGTAATTTTATGTCATGTGAATTTTACCACAATTTTAAAAAACTTTTAATGGTTAAAATGATACATTTTATCACAACTGTTTTATTTATTTATTTTTATTTCAGCATATTATGGGGGTAAAAATGTTTAGGTTATGTGTGTTGCCTTTCCTCCCCATCCCCACCCCCCAGAATCAGAGCTTCATGCATGTCCATCTCCCAGATGGTGCGCATCACACTCATTATGTTTGTATATACCCATTCCCTCCTGACCCCTCCCATCTGCCTGATGCCCGATAAATGTTATTCCTATATGTCCACTTAGGTGTTGATCCGTTAATACCAATTTGCTGATGAGTACATGTGGTGCTTGTTCTTCATTCTTGGGATATTTCACTTAGTAGTATGGGTTCCAGTTCTATCCAGGAAAATACAAGAGGTGTTATATCAACGTTGTTTCTTATAGCTGAATAGTACTCCATAGTACACGTATACCACATTTTATTAATCCACTCATGTATTGATGGGCACTCGGGTTGTTTCCACATCTTTGCAATTATGAATTGTGCTACTATAAACATTTGAGTGCAAAAATAAATAAATAAATAAAATGCTAATGATACATGTGATGCATGAAGAGCATGACCATCAAGTACACAACTGCCAGGATAACACTGCCTCTACATGTGATGACTTCAAAACTGACACCTACCTCCCTCTTTACCACCTTGTGAAAGTTTCTCAGCCCTTTGTTTGGAGAACCAGTCTGGTTGTCCCCTTACCCAGCACTGCCTCCCTTTTTGTTTGAACAAAAAGTCACAGTAAAAGCCTGGCCTGCCTAAATCTTCCCGGTCTCATGCCAATTTCTATTCACTTGGACACCAAGAACCTCAAGTCCAGTATCACCTTTACTCCTGAAACTTCTGCTTAGCTCTTTAGACTCCTAGCTGCTGCTAGAGATTTTGAAGTCTCATCTTGGGCATAAACAGTTTAGAAACTCAAATGCCTTGAAGGGAGATTGCATCATAGTTTGAACCTCATTTCTGTGTTCCTCCTCTATTTGTTTCTTTAACACCAGCTGCTTTGGCAAACTCCAAAACCCTTTATCTCCAAATCCTTTATCAAACTCCAAATCCTTTATCTCCTCAGTTCAATGAAACTACTGCTTTCTGCTGTGAGGGAGAAGGTAAAATTTCTCCTCTGCTCCTGGAAGTTTCATTGAAACATCGACTCACAAAAAGACAGATTAATAAGAAATAGGGTTTACAAATTCATTTACTGTGGACACAGGGAGAATCTCAGAGTGATTATCTAATATCCAAATGAGGACCACAAGTGTACATATTCTCATTTTGGAGGAGGGAAAAAAAGGGAGTAGGAGATGAGAAATAAAGGTCATTCTGTTGAGGGACAATAAATGGTTACTAGGGAGGATGAATAGATACTTGGGAGAATGAATGCATGAAGGAAACAGATTGACTTGTAAATTATTCTTTTTGGAAACTAAATTAACCGGAGAGACAGGAATTATTTTTTAAATGGATTGGACCAGGTCTGGTTCTATTCTTCATCTTCCTTCCTGCAAAAGCTAGAGGAAGGAAAGACGATTGTTTTCCTAGGTAGATCTGGATCTCAGGCAGATAAAGAAACCTCAAAGATTTGAGGAGAGCAGGTGATGGGGGTAGGGAAGGTCAGACAGATCTTGAGGTTTTTTCAGTCAATCCAGTATGTCAAAATGCCATATTTTGGGGTAAAAATATTTCTAATTTCCTTCACTGCTCAGCCTCTATTCCTCCCTTCCCCAATTCTTTCCCACATGCCTTCACATCCTCATACTTCCCCTGCCCAGTGAGTTGTCAGATGTCCTCAGGGAAAACCACATGATGAGTATGGAACTCAGCTCCTTGTACTTCCCTTCATCTTGGAATTGTAGCACCTGATGTCTTGCTTCTGACAGTACCTTCAAATAGTTGTCGTATGTATTTTGTCCAGATTTAATAGTTACTTTTGATGGAAGTTAAAAGTTTAATACAACCTGCTCATTCATGACCATCATCAGAAAGTCTTTTCAATTATATCTAAATTCCATACTTCTCAATTCTCCCCTAACTTTCACAAGATGATCTTGTAACACAAGTGTGCAAAACTCCACAAATCAGAGAGACAGGTGGATATAGAAGGTACTGTAAACAAAAGTCTGGGATATAAATCTGCTTTGCTTTTCACTGCAACCAGCAAAAATGCCTGACTCTTCTCCTGCGAGCAGAGAGGGAAGGTCACTTACAGTAAAACAAGGGGTAAAACTGGGAACACAGATTTATCCCTTTTTTTATTAATGAAAGGTAACCAACAATTGTAGATCAGTAGAACTATCTACTCAGAACTTGTATTAGAAACATGGGCTAGTTCTCCTTGAACTCTCTCCTGGCCTTGAGTGAAAGGGCTATGATTAAAGTGTCTTCACTAATCAAAATACCTACTTTTCAGGTGAAGAAAATGAGCACTGGGAATCAGGGAGCAATTTGCTGAGGATAATAATTTTAATGATGATGAAAGGCTGCGAGCAGTGGCTCACGCCTGTAATCCTAGCACTTTGGGAGGCTGAGGCGGGTAGATTGCTTGAGGTCAGGAGTTCGAGACCAGCCTGAGCAAGAGTAAGAACCCCCCCCCCATGCCTGTCTCTATTAAAAATAGAAAGAAATTAGCTGGACAACTAAAAATAGGTAGAAAAAATTAGCCGGGCATGGTGGCACACATGCCTGTACTCCCAGCTACTCAGGAGGCTGAGGCAGAAGGGTTGCTTGACCCCAGGATTTTGAGGTTGCTGTGAACTAGGCTGATGCCAGGACACTCTAGACCAGGCAACAGAGTAAGATTCTGTCTCAAAAAAAAAAAAAAAAATGTTCCATCCACCATCCTTTTAACTAGACGAAGTTGCTTTTTCTTTGCTAACTAACCTTGTATTTCTATCTTTAGGATTTGTTACTTATTTGCCAATCATATCACAAGAAGATTGTTTCTTTAACATAATAAAGTTTGGTAACATTGTATGAGAACAACATCCCAATAGGAAAATAAGCAAAAGGATATACACAAATAACATCCAGAAATGACTCTTGAACATGTACAAAGAGCACTAACTCATTCGTAAAAAGATAAAGGGAGAATAAGCCTATAGTGGCATCTCATTTTTAACCTATTAGATTGAAAAAGATCAAGAAGTTTGGTAATACATTATAAAGTTGAGGGTGGTGAAATGGGCTCTCTCACACTTAGCTGGTAGGAGCACACGTTTAAAAACTCTATAGGGTGGCTAGGCAACCTCTGTCAAAGTTCAGAAGTCACACGCTCTTTAACCCATCAATTCAACTTCTAAGGTGTTTAGCCTATAGATATACTCACATGTGTAGGAAATAATGAAAAGTACAGATTATTCACTGCAGGATTGTTGTAATAGCAAAATATTAAGACAAACCTCAGTTCCCATTAATAGAAGACTACTTAAATAAGATTTGGTCAGTCATATTATGGAATACTATGTCTTCAATTTATGAAATATGAAGCAATTCCATAAGTAATGGTATGTAATATCTCCAAGACATAATAAATGAAAATAGAAAAGTGATCAGCAGTGTATTATAGCTACCTTCCATGTCAATGTGTATGATATCTCCTGAAAGAGCTCTGAGAAACTGGTAACAGGGGTCTCTTCGGGCAAGTAGAATTTGGTATCTGAGGAACAAGAGAGTAAAGGAGACATTTCCTTCATTACTCCTTTTGTGCTTTCAAATTCTGTACTATGTGCCTGTGTTGTTTATTGAAAAACTAAATAACAATACAGGTATTTTTAAACAAAGAACAATTTTCTAGGGAAACTTTCTGATAATTAGATCTAGAAAATCACTTCCCCCACAGTTCTAGGGTTCCTTAGGAGCCTGTTTATTGATATAAATGTTGAAGCAGGGTTCTTGAGTATTGTCGAAACCTCAGGGGTGTTTCTGCCTAGGTCCTGTTGCCCATCACACAAAGATTCAATTACTGGGCCAGGCACGGTGGCTCACGCCTGTAATCCTAGCACTCTGGGAGGCCAAGGCAGGCAGATGGCCCAAGGTCAGGAGTTGGAAACCAGCCTAAGCAGGAGGGAGACCCCATCTCTATTAAAAAAATAGAAATAAATTAATTGGGCAACTAAAATATATAGAAAAAATTAGCCAGGCATGGTGGCGCGTGCCTGTAGTCCCAGCTTCATGGGAGGCTGAGGCAGAGGATTGCTTGAGTCCAGGAGTCTGTGGTTGCTGTGAGCTAGGCTGACACCATGGCACTCTAGTCGGGGCAACAGAGTGAGATTCTGTACCCCCTCCCCCCCAAAAAAGATCCAATTACTGAGACAATGAAGATTGCCAAGGAAGAAAGGAATTTTTTTTAAACGGAAAAGATGTTGTTGTCAGGAAAGAGAATGGGACAAGCTGCCTCAAATCCATCTCCCTGACTAACAAAGATCATGGGCTTTTTAAAGAGGGGCAGGTTGTGGGGGGTGGTGAGTCTTGGCAGCAGGAAATCTGCCCAGGGACCTGCAGAATCTCAGCTCCTTTGTATTGCAGAAAATCCACCATTTGTGGGAAACAACTCAAAATGTCAAGTAATTAAGTGAGAGGATTATAAAAAACATTTAGAGATCCGACTCCTGGGCTTTCTTTAGTTAAGGAGACGAGGCCTCCCCCATTTCTCTCATCCAGGCGTGGGCAACAGTGGCTTGCGATGTTTGGCCTCAAAAGAAAGGCGGTAGTCAGACCCAACCTCTACTGTGGGGGCGTATTGGACGCCGGCAGCCCGGCGCCACCCCGCGGGAGGGCGGGTTTTGGCGGCGGAGAAGGAGGCCACTGCCCGGCGATAGGTAGAGGGAGGGGAAGCCGGCACAGTGATTGGCGGAAGCCCCAGAGAGCCCCCGCCTCCCTCACGTCAGACGCCAGGCGGGTCGCGCGGCTGGCGCCCATTGGTGCCGAGGTTCCCGACGTCACCGCGACCCCCGAGAGGCTGCTGTTCCTCGCGCCTAGCTGCCACGCGGTGCCGCCTGAGGAGATGGAAGCCCCTGCCGCCAACGCCATCATGTCGCCAGAAGATGAGCTGGACGGATACGAGCTGAGCCGGAGCCTCTCGGGAAGCGGCCGGCTGTCCTGCCTTTGCTGGAGTTGGTCGGGGAGGCCAGCACGGACGGGTCACTTCCCTCGACACCGCCCCCAGCAGAGAAGGAGGACGAGTTGCAAGGTACCTTCGGGAGCAGGCAACCGGCGCCAAGGACACAAAGCCCATGGGCAGGTCCGGGGCCGCCAGCAGGGAGGCGCTAGAGACCTGACAACGTGTGGGGGACTGTGTGCAGCGCAAAGAGGAGTCGGCCTTCTAAGGCATGCTTCGGAAACTGGACATCAAACACGAAGACGATGTCAAATCTTTGTCTCGAGTGATGGTCCATGTTTTCAGTGACAGCGTAACAAACTGGGGCAGAATTGTGACTCTAATTTCCTTTGGTGCCTTTATGGGCAGATACTTGAAGAGCATAAACCAAGAAAGCTGGATCTAACCATTAGCAGAAAGTATCACAGACAGTCTTGTAAGGACAAAAGGAGATTGGCTAGTCAAACAAAGAGGCTGGGATGGGTAAGTGGAGTTCTTCCATGTAGAGGACCTAAAAGGCGGCATCAGAAATGTGCTGCTGGCTTTCGCAGGAGTTGCTGGAGTAGGAGCTCGTTTGGCATATCTAGAAAGATAGCCTCGTAAGTGCAATAGTGGACTTCTAACCAACAACAGCCACCAGAACCACATACATCTGTGAAATCAAATGTATTTATGAACTTGGACTTAAAGCTGCCACCTCCGAGAGTTCCACTCTAGCAGCCTAGCCAGAAAAGCAAGTGGCAAGAGGATCATAGCTAACAAGAATAAATACATGGGAAAAGTAGTCCCCCTTGATTGAAGAGTCACTGTCTGAAAGAAGCGAAGTTCAGTTGCAGCAACAAACCAACCTTGGGAGGCCATGGAGGAGGACTTTCAGATTTAGTGAAGATAGTAGGGTGGAAAGACTTATTTCCTTGTTGAGAACAGGAGAGTGGCCAGTAGCCAGGCTAGTCATAGAATTTATTAAATATGCCCACAAATTCATTAATTTTCTGTAGCGTTAAAAGAGGGGCACTAACAATGCCAGTGACCTGTATGGAATGGATTTAAGCTACAGGTTATAGAACTATGAATACAAGCCTCAGTACTGTACAGCAGAGTGTGAAGAGAAGCTTTTCCTCTCTCTTAACTTTCCCAGGTGTAATTCTTGAAGAATGGAAAGTCCAAGTGTTCAGGACTTTTATACCTGTTCTACTTGGTTCCGTTTGAATGATTGTTAGTTTATTAGCCTAGTAATGGCCAAGAATACTTCCCTTAAACCTGAATAATAGTAATATCGAATATCCTCAATTTTTAAGACAGAAACAACTTGTAAATGTATTTGTCTGTAAAAATTGTATATATTTTTACAGAGAGTCTATTTCTTGGAAAAATAAAGGGGGTGAGTATCGAATTTAAAAAAAAATGTATAGAGATCATTGAAATTGGTTCATAGTGCTGGTTACAAAAGCCCCTTAGTATCATTTCACTCAGACTGTTTGGTATTTTAGAGAAAGCATGAGAAATGTCCTCTTTGCCTTAAGGCTTGTACAAATATACTATTATAAAACTGTAACTATTTTGGGGTTTTTTTGTTAGAAAATACAAACTGGGCCGGTCTCACTCTTGATCAGGCTGGATTCAAACTCCTTGACCTCCCAGAGTGCTAGCATTACAGGCATGCGCCACCACGCCAGGCCAAAACAAAAATTTTATGAAGGCTCAGAGTTTATAACATTAATTCAGAAAGATATCATCTGATATTTATTAATTCAAGGAACCTGGGTTTTATTCAATAACAGGAGTTGTGTATTTTTGGCCTGGATTGTTTTCCGGCTTTCCTCAAATCCCAATTTATAGACAATCATCTATTTCACCATCTTATTGCTAGTAGCATGGACAGTTGATTAAAGATTTTAGGGCTCTCTCTTTTTCCTTCTTTTTTAATGTCACATCCTCTCCCTTTCTCTTATCCTTCATACAAAAGTCAGCTGCAACTTCTGTTGGCTCTATTTCCAATATATGCTTTGATGCATCTGCTTTTCGCTCTCTCCCCTGCCATCCTCAGGGTTCAAGATACCATTATTATTTCTCCAGATTACTACAAAGGCTTCCTGAATTATCTCTCTGCTTCCTGCCTTTGCATCTCTACTACCCATTCTCTATACAGCAGGCATGCCAATCTTGTAATGATGTAAATCAAATCACATCATTTCTTTGCACAAAAATACTCAATGGTTTCTGCAACCTAGAATAAAATTCAAACTCCATTATTTAGCATATGGAACCCTGAATTACCTGGCCCCTGCCTACTTCTTTTTATTTTAATTTCAAAATATTATGGGGGCACAACTGTTGAAGTTACATATATTGCCTTTGCACTGCCCAAGTCAGAGCTCCAAACATGCCCATCCCCAGACAGCGCTACTGTACCAATTAGGTGTGCGTTTACACATCCTCTCCTCCCTCCTACCTCCTGCCTGACAATCAATGAATGTTTCTCACATATGTGCACCTAAATCTAATCAATTAGTATTCATTTGACAGTGAGTATATGTGGGCCTTATTTTTCCATTCTTGTGATACTTCACTTAGTAAAATGGGCTCCAGTACCATCCAGGATAATACAAGACATGTTAGTTCACCATTGTTTTTTGTGGCTAAGTAGAACTCCATGGTATACATATACCACATTATATTAATCCACTCATGTATTGATGGGCACTTGGGTGTTTCCATATCTTTGCAGTGGTGAATTGTGAGGCTATAAACATTCAAGTGCAGATGTCTTTATTATAAAATTACTTTTTTTCCTTTGGGTAGATACCCAGTGGTGGGATTGCTGGATCCAATGGTAGATCTACTTTTATTTCTTTGAGGTATCTCCATATTGCTTTCCACAGAGGTTGCACTAGTTTGCAGTCCCACCAGCAGTGTAAGAGTGTTCCTATGTCTCCACATCCACACCAACATTTGTTGTTTTGGGACTTTTGGGGTTTTTTTGTTTTGTTCTGTTTTTTGAGACAGTGTCTTACTTTGTTGCCCAGGCTAGAGCGAGTGCCATGGTATCAGCTTAGCTCACAGCAACCTCAGTCTCCTGGGCTCAAGCAATCCTGCCTCAGCTTCCCGAGTAGCTGGGACTATAGGCATGCACCACCATGCCCGGCTAATTTTTTGTATATATGTTTTTTAGTTGGTCAATTAATTTGTTTCTATTTTTAGTAAAGATGGGGTCTCACTCAGGCTGGTATCGAACTCCTGACCTCAAGCAATCCACCCGCCTCAGCCTCGGAGAGTGCTAGGATTACAGGTGTGAGCCACCACGCCCAGCCTGTTTTGGGACTTTTTGATATAAGCCATTCTCACTGGCGTTAAGTGATATCTCATTGTGGTTTTGATTTGCATTTCCCTGATTACAGATGTTAAGCATTTTTTCATATGTTTCTTAGCCACTGGTCTATCTTCTTTTGAAAAGTTTCTGTTCATGTCCTTTGCCCACTTTTTAATGGGTTGTTTGATTTTTGTGTGTGTGGATTTTCCTGAGTTCTATATAGATTCTAGTTATTAGCCTTTTATCAGATGTATAACATGCGAATATTTTTGCCAAATCTGTAGATTGTGTGTGTACTTTGGTGATGGTTTCTTTGGCTCTGCAGAAGCTTTTTAATTTGATCAGTTCCCACTTATTTATCTCTGATGTTACCGTCATTGTTTATGGTGGCCCCTGCCTACTTCTGCCAACTTCTTCTCTTCCCTCTCCCTCTTTCCTGGTCTGCCTTTCCCTCCTGCTACTTCTTCAGTTACATGAGCCTTCTGTCAATCCTAGAATAAGGCAAGTCTTTTTCTGACCACTCTCTTTGCATTAAATGTTCTCTTTGTTTGAAAATCTTATCTGGAGCTCATTCCTCAAATTCCAGCCAAAGTATTCTCTTCTCAGGGAGACCTTCCTTGAACACCTTTTGTTAGCTCCCCTGCATTCTTCCTATTTATTTTGTCCCTGTAACTGTAACTGGCTTCATGAACAAATTCAATGACCCCTATATGTTTTTTATAATCTTCTCCCTTAACTATTAAATAACTACTTTATCTTTTGAGTTGTTTCCCAGAAATGGTAGATCTTCTGAAAGACAAAGGAGCTGAGATTCAGAAGGTCCCAGGGCAGACTTCCTGATGCCAAGACTCACCATCCCCCTTGACCTGCCCCAAGGAACATGGCCCCTCCCTAAAAGCCCATGATCTCCACCCTTTCTTCGTTGGCAATTCTCATTGTTCCAATAATTGGATCTTTTTGTGGTGAGCATCTGTTCCAAGGCCAAAATCCCCTTGCTGTTTCAATAACAATTTTGGTTCCCTGACCAGGAAGATGTTGCTCCTGGTTCAGTGGCTGTGGAGTGGGAAGAGACCAAAAGCCTTCCTTAGTATCTGCCTGGCCATATGTACCAGAGGGTGGTTTTGGACTCTCCTGTCAGTTGGGCCTCCAATGCCAATGCATTCATCAGTGCCTCCTGATTGCCTCAGAAGAAAGTACCTCTGAATTTTGACAGTTGCATCTGGATGGGTAAGTGCTATTGGAAGATAGCGTATAGTGGGGACAGCCCTCTCACTTTGGGTAATTTCAAAGGAATTCCTGTGTGCTTGGGGTTTGGTAAGCTCCCAAGCATTTGTGAAAGTGGAAACTGAACAAAATGTTTTGCTTTGGCACTCCTAGAGCTTAGTTGTAGAACTGCAGTTCACTTGTTGAAACCTCTTAAATTTGTCCTTACATTGAGTGTTTTGGGTTTTTTTTACTGATTAAATGTATAAGAAATTCTTTTTTTTTTTGTTCTTCCAATTTATTTTTTTTATTTTTTATTTCAGCATAATAACGGGGTACAAATAAAAAATTCTTATAGACATATTTGTGTACTTTATTATGGTCCAAATACAAAGCAATTAAATGTTTTTAATATCACTACTTGGCAGTCATATTTTGTGTTAAATTAATAAATTAACGAGATAATCTTGACAAACCAATTGGATGTTTGCTATTCGTCACCTTGGAGTAATCACATACCAGTAGAGAAATTTGAACTCCAAATATATTAATATGTATAAATCGGTTATAATAATAAGGAAAAATATAAAAACATTAGATCATTATATATATAGTTTTATAATCCATATTTTTTTCTTATTTGCTCATAGAAATGTTGTCATTTTATTTTATTTTTTTCTTATTTCAAGAAAATATGAAAGTACAAACATTTTGGTTGCATTGTATATCTTTGCCTCTCCCTAGCAAGGGTTAGAGGTATGTCCGTCCCCTCTACAATGCAGACCCACATCTGAGGGATGTGATACACTGAGTGTTTTTCTGTATTGGTTTGTGGCATGCAAATGTGGAGTCTGGTAAGCTCTTTGTCTCTATTTTCTTTTTGCCTACTTTAAATTTGCTGCTGATGGTATTCAGTGAAGTCCAAGGTCTAGGAGGTTGAAAGACACTTCCAGTAGTACTTTCTTTTGTGGCAGGTTTTAAGGTCTGCAAGGTTAAAGGACACCTCTGTCCTAAAGTCTAGGAAACTGAAAGACATCTCCATCTATGAAGGTAACCTGGCCAAGATTGGGGGATGCCTGTTGTTGGAAAGGGAAACAAAGGAATAGAAAAGTAATGTATGCATATTTATGTGGAACTTCAGAGGATTTCATGACTGGAGTTCTGAGATAAAAGCTATTGAAACTTTGTGTACATGGGTAAGTGTTTAGCTACATTTTGTGTGTGTACATGTACTTCATGTTATATGATACCTAATTGGCTTATAAATAAAATGAGTTCTCATAAATTAAATAAGTCCATATGCCTTTCAAGTTCACATGAATTTAGTAATCTTTGGTAAATAAGCTCATTTTTTTTAAATTATTGGTAAAACAAAAATACAAATGTCCATTACCCCTGAAATATGCTGAAATAAAAAAAAATTTTTTAAAGAAAAATATCTTCAAAATTATCAGGATATACTTTTGTCTGATCATTTTCATATCTGAATGTGTCAGGGTTTGACACAAAGTTGTAAAACTATAAAACCAGGAAAAACAAAATGATCTGTGGTTGTGTGATTTTTTGTAGCTAAGACTAATTTAATATTGTTAGTATAATGAAAACAGTTAAATCTCCTGAATTAAAGGCAAAAATACCCTTTAAAATCAGAAGACGTCAGGTTCCCAAAACCCATAACTGACACCACTCACCAGTGGCACAGTGAACAGCTTCCTACATTGCAGCCATCACACCCTGTGTTACTTTGGTAGACTTCCATTTGATACCTGGTAGACACTATGAATGGGCTTAGAGACTGATTATATCTCATGCCATCCCTGAGAAGTTTAGGGCTGGAAAAGTTAATGTTTTCTGCACTACTGGAAAACAAAGCAGGAGTTACCAGGGTTCTCTAGAGAAGACAGGCCCCAGAGGAAAGGACGAAATAGCACAAGGCAGTCTCCTAACACTGTTCTTCTAGAGCTGGTAAATTGATTCTTATTAAGCAGAGGAGGAGGGTCCACTCCCTGAAGGCTCTGCTTATAATCCCCCCATCCTCCTGTAAACACTAAGATTTTTCACCCTATTTCTGCTCCTTTGATCCTCTATGGTTACTGTAGACAAGACCACCTCTCCTCTCCGAGAAAACTGGACACTGTCAAAGAAACTTCAAGTTTGGATTTCCCTCTTGTCCATGAAAGGAGATGATGTAACGAACAATGTTTCCAAAATGGGTAAAGTACGAGTTGTAATTCTAACTCTAGTATTCTTACCCCAAATCCTTTGCTTTTTTACAACGTCATAGCTGCCTACCACTTCTCATAAAAGGGAAAATTGTTCTTATTTTCAAGGGCTTTGAAGAAATTAAATGGGTATGACAGTCTCTGGTCCAAACCAAATGAGGATGGAGGTGCTCTTGTGATCAGGCCAATAATGCTTCTACATTATTGTGCCTTTTTGGACTATCCTTGGGAAAAAAATTAATTATTAGAGAAATATTTTTCTCTCATATATCACAGCACAGGATCTGGCTAACCTAAACTAGATCTATCCTCTCATACTGTGAGAGGATCATAATTAGGTCCTGAATATTTAATATCATCATTCACTGTGTCTGTTTGCTTCTGTTTTTCAGAACCTATTTGATAAATCCTGCAAGCTAAATACTCCATGGCAAAGCTTAATTATCCTTTTAATTCCTCTTTGAAATCCTTTCCCTGCTTTGTGATAATGATGATGACAGTCTCCCCTTAATTACACTGCTGATGTCACTTGTGACGAGCAGGCTGTCCCAAGATAACAGCATGCACCCTCCTTAGAACAGCGTGTTCAGTGAAGGAGGGGGCGGCTGTCCCTAAGCCTGGTACTTGGCCTCGTTCCATGCTACTAGGACTCTGGGGCCAGCACGCCTGCTGGCATCAGGCCACGGTCCACCGGCTCTCAACCTGCCGTTTTTAGGGAGCTAGTCCTTATATAGTTACACATTCCTTCTCATTTACTTATTTGGAAACAAATCAAAGAATGATCTGATGATCTTTAGCCTACATCATGGAATTCATAATCAATGAAGCCATCATAATTCTCACTAACCAAACCTGGCCATTTTTGTATGGAGATAGTCATTATTTCAAAATAGTCAAAAACATTCAGAAAATACCCCAGGCTAAGTCTGTGGCCCTTTGCCAGTGAAGTCTTAATTGTCAATATCTTTATCTAATTCTGTACATATAACTTATTATATTTTATAATCTCAATAAACACAAAAAGATATACAGACAAAAAAAAAAACTTTCTGAAATATAATGAGGGTGAAGATGTTGTTTTCCTTTTTGGAAACTTGATTAACTGACTCCAAGCATCCTGCATACATAAGCACAACTTTGACACCACTGTACCCATATTCACTCTCACTTCTGCAGCCAGCTCAGGGGCATCTGCCTGCCACTTTGGACAGCTCCAGCTTAGCCTCGTGCCAGGTAAACACCACTGCTGCTCTCTGTACAGAGGAGCTGAATAAGAAAAGGTGAGTAACAACATGCTCTTCTTAGAAATATCATGATTTTTTCCTGTACTGTTAATTTAGTTAGATCACACATAGAATGGTGATAATGCACAGAGAATCATTTTCTCAGCCTTCTTGTTTTCAAGAGAAGCTTTGTTGGAAAATTGCCAGAGCCAGGGCTGGCCCAAATCTTTTGGCTTCATGTATAAGTGACAAACTGTTCAACTAATGTTTTCAACTTACAGATAAATATAACTACAACATCACCCTAGATCAATAAAATCTTGATATCATATATACTTGTGGAATACTTGGAATAGAAGTAAGCATTTTATAATGAAAAGAGATTTAAAATTGTATACAACTCCCATTTCATGTAAAGAAAATGAAGCTTACAGAGGTTAAAAGACTCCACTAGAGCCACAAAGCAACTTCGTCACAAAGCTAAGGCTACAATTTCCATCTAGCTCTCCCTCTCTTACTTCTACACCCAAAAATGCAAGACCATATTTAACTTTAACAGTCAGAGAGGAAATTACTTGGGGTGGGACATGTCTTATCACCCAGAATCTTCAATTTCCCATTGCATGCTGTGAATGGAATTCCTCTCAAGGCCAGGCCAACACTTCTAGTACCTTCAGGTCATTTGGAGCTTTTCTTGTCTATTTCATTTCCTCAAATTTCATCTCACAAGTTTTTTCAAGTTCAAGTTGAGCAATTGATAAATATCTATCATCTATATATATTCTCTGTTTTTAACAGTGCAGATAATCACTTCTTTAACAAATATTTGTGAACCAGCTACTGTCTTTCTCACACTGTGCCAGTCACAAGGGATAAGAGTGAACTTGAAGGACAGGAGCAAAGCCTCTGAGTCCTGAAAGTACTTGGCTCTTTCTAGAAACCAAAATGCTAATATTACTAAAGTATTGTGTGAAGGAGCGAGGTTTGTGTGTGCGTGTGCGTGTGCACGTACAGACGTGTGTGTGTTTGTGCGCCATTGTTCCATAGTCAAATGGTTGCTCTTATTCTCCTTCCCCTAAACACGTGTAGAGCAAGGGTAGCAAACTACAGCAAAGTGACCCACTGCTGCCTATTTTTGTATGGCCAGAGACCTAAGAATTATTTTTACATTTTCAACGTAAGTTTAAAAATCAGTAAGAGAATAAGATTTCGAGACACATGAAAATTACATGAAATTCACATTTCAGTGGACATGATAAAGTTTTATTGAAACACAGTCACAAGGATTTATTTAGGTATTGTCTGTGGCTGCATTTGCATTATGACAGCAGAGCTAAGTAGTTTCAACAGAGATTACATGGCCCATAAGCCTAAACTATTTAAGAAAATGTTTACTGACCCCTGGTGAAGAGCATTACAGAGGTGGATCCCTTTCTACTGAAATGTTGGCTAATGAGTGTGTGGACCAAATATTCCCACTCCTCAGTGGAACCAAGAGAGTTTGTGGGATGATGTACACTCTGTTACCGCTCTGGTTACCAAGTGTTTTCTCCAATGAACCCTACTTTATATTAGCAGTATTTGTATTAGTGGAGTGTGAGTGTGCCCCCTTTGTACAACAATGTGTGTGTGCAAGAGAGAAAGAGAGTTTGATTAATAGAATCATGAGATGGGCCGGGCGCGGTGGCTCAAGCCTGTAATCCTAGCTCTCTGGGAGGCCGAGGTGGGCGGATCGTTTGAGCTCAGGAGTTCAAGACCAGCCTGAGCAAGAGCGAGACCCCATCTCTACTATAAATAGAAAGAAATTAATTGGCCAACTAAAATATATATAGAAAAAATTAGCCGGGCATGGTGGCGCATGCCTGTAGTCCCAGCTACTTGGGAGGCTGAGGCAGCAGGATTGCTTGAGCCCAGGAGTTTGAGGTTGCTGTGAGCTAGGCTGACGCCATGGCACTCACTCTAGCCTGGGCAATAAAGTGAGACTCTGTCTCAAAAAAAAAAAAAAAAAGAATCATGAGATGAAGTTGGAGATATTAAAGGGGTCAAATCAAAGTCCACAGCTTAGAGGATATATTTTATTCTAAGGGCATTGAGAAGCTAATCAAAATCTGTGTGCAAGGAAAGAGACAGATCTCATTTCCTTTTCTAAAGAGTCACTCTGGCTGTGGCAAGTAAAACAAGTCATAGAGGAGCAAGAGTGGAAACAGGAGGTGGTTAGGACAGCATCACATGGTCCACGGGAGAAAAGATGGTGGCTTGAACTAGGATGTTGGCAGTGCAGATGGGAAGAAGTAGGCAGATGTGGAAATTATTTTAGAGACAAAACTATCAGAAATTGTTGGTGAATTAGATGTGAAGGTAGAAGAAAAAGAGGAGATACTACACTGAAATAAGTTTCATGCCCCCCCAAAGAAAAGAGTTGATTAAGCATTTAACACAAGTGGTCAAATTATTTTATTGTTAACCAGATGCTTACTCCTAAAATGAAATTTTAGGACCACCAGCCAAAAAAAAAAAAAAAAGTTGTGTTCCTCTGAAATGGTACCTGTCATATAGACATAATCTTTTTTAAAATCCATCAAGGACCTTCACACATCATAGCAGAATTCCTTTGTGTGTTTATATTCATCAGTAAGTCATTAGGTTTATTTACTGGTCTCATGTGATGCCAACATAACTTTTAAAACATCTACAAAGCCTAAGATATGCCGCAGAAATGACTAACTGCTTAATGTCCTTGGTCATGAGTGAAGCTGATACAGAGTGACTTTAAAAAGAAAAAAGTCAGATTCTTGCTGGCAGCTTGCAACTCCCCTTTATGAAAGATAAACATGTGGTCTCAGAAACATATTGGGCTCCTAGACTCATAACTTTAAGGGCAGAGAAGAAAATAAAAAGACATAGAACATGGAAGTTTATGGTTCAGGTACCAGAACTATCCCACCCTGCTCCCACGAAGACCCAATTAAAACCGTATTTCAATTATATACATTAAAACAGACTCTGGCAGAACCTGTGAAATTATATTTACCCCAAGCATTTTTCATACCATAAGAATCAGATAACCCCGAGTTTAAAAAGGAAAGTGTTTTTTAAAATTACGTATTGTGTTATAATTACTCCTTTTGTCCATCCCACACCAAGCAAAATTGCATTCGTCTTCCAACATGAAACTCCAACCACTCACATCCATGCTTGAGAAGGAAGTCAGCTTGCTGCTGCCTCCTTTTGCTCTTCCTTCTACAGATTTTACAGAATTTATATATTCCTACTAAGAAATAAGTGGACTCTACAGGGGAAGAAAAAATCTTTTTCCCTCAATCCTTTTAAGTTCTTCTGATGGGATCCTATTTATTAGACTGACAAAATACAGATTAGCAAGAGAAAAACAGAAGTTTATTAGCATGTGCATCACACATACACATGGGAGCACTCAGAGATAAGTAATTCAAAGCGCTGGTTAGAAGTTGGGCTTACATAGTATCCTAAGTAAAGAACAGTAAATTTTTAGAGAAGTGACAAGGCAAAGAAAAAGGACTTCGAGTTTCTAGGGCAAATTATGGGAAGGTAAATATTATGGGAGAACTAATGGAAGATAAGGATTAGTTAGTAAGATTGTTCAATAGAGTCCTCTAGTGACATCTCCACGATGATAAGGGTTTAGAGTTGTCTCTGGTAATTAACTTCTGTCGTTCCTGGTAGAGGCAGGAGGAAGGCTTTACAAATTTATGTCCTGCTTTTCGGCAAATATTAGAGGGAGAAATGAGAGCTTTTCTTGTATCTTCTTTTTCTCAATTGTCTTCAGCTCAAAATAATCTTATGCCAAGGTGGTAAATGTTGAAGTGGCAGATTCTGTACCCTTCAAGTCCCTGGCTCCCTGTGCCAAACCATAAAAGCAAAATAAGGAATTTACAGAGAAGGGGGGACACAGACTTACTTTAGGTTGCTGACTTATGCACTTATTTAGAGAAAGCTATAGCCTATTTCAAGGCCTGGGTACATGATTGTTTAACAAATGTATTCTAACTCATTTACAACAAAAGAAGGCATTATGCAGATATTCAGCCTTTAAAAGTCACTCTAATTGCTTCTTATCTTTGGCTAAGATCAATTGTAGTAAAAGCCACTCTGCTTTGACATGTTCCCAAGCAAGTTAATAGGAAATGAGCCAAAGTTTTAGTTAACACCCCATACAAAACCACTGCTATGTGGAATTCCATGTTATCAGTAATATCCATAGTTTGTATCATTGGAATGAAATTATATCTATAACTGTGGTCTAAGTAGATTCATATCTCTTCTCCAGGCAAGCACAGACATGTTTCAGCATGGCCAGTTAATAATTCCTTCAGCCTGGTCCACCAGGGATGGCTAGGACTGCTGTTCTGACACAAGGGAAACTAATCACAGCTAACTTCCTCCACGTCATTTGGCTGTTTTATTCATGAACTCAGTGGATAATATTCTTAAATTAGTAAGTTAACCATTTCATTCGGAATAAGGCCTGGGTTGAAAATTACATAAAAGAAGTAATTAAAAAGTTCTAAGGGTTCACGTTGCATGGCTACACAGTCTGACTCACTCTCTTACATGAAGAGCTGCAATGATGTTACCTCTTCTGAAAATGGAAGAAATTCCACTTTTGTAAAGATACATATATCCTAGTGTGTGTGTATTCATATATATATATATAGACATATGTATAGGCTATTGAAGGAGAGTGCTGTAAGCATGCTTGAATTATATTAGACTTTACCCTTAATAGAATATATACAAGAGCTTATCAATTTTAACCAAAAGTTTTCTTGAGCCCATGGTGAAAAAGTGTATAAAGGCAGAGAATCAACCCAGGAGATTATTTTAATTTGGAAGGAAAAAAAGTGGCTATCCTAGGGTGTGTGTATACATATAAATATACACACACACACACACACACACATATGTATAGGCTCTTGAAGGAGAGTGCTATAAACATGCTTGAAGATTATGTTAGACTTCACGCTTAATAGAATATATATCATAAGAGCTTATCGATTTTGACCAGAAGTTATCTCGAGCCCATGGTGAAGAAGTGAATGACAGTAGAGAATCAACCCAGGTCATCATTTCAGTTTCAAAGAAAAAAAAGTGGCTATTGATATATATGTGCATTTTCTTTTTCAAGATGACTTTATATGTAACTCTGAGTTCCCACTCTCTTGCACTGTCACCCAGTAACTGCTGATGCTTTTACAGCTCACAGACACATGAAGATCTTCAACACCTCCAGCAACTCCAGCACCATCTCTGGCTTCCTCCTCCTGGGCTTCCCTTGTCCCAGGGAGGGGCAGATCCTCCTCTTTGTGCTCTTTTCTGCTGTCTACCTCCTGACCCTCATGGGCAATGGTTCCATCATCTGTGCTGTGCGTTGGGATCAGAGACTTCACACCCCCATGTATATCCTGCTCTCCAACTTCTCCTTCCTGGAGATCTGCTATGTCACCTCCACGGTCCCCAACATGCTGGCCAACTTCCTCTCTGACAACAAGGTCATCTCGTTCACAGGGTGCTTTCTCCAGTTCTACTTCTTCTTCTCCCTGGGTTCTACAGAATGCTTTTTCCTGGCGGTTATGGCATTTGATCGATACCTTGCCATCTGCCGACCTCTACACTACCCCACCATTATGACCAGACGTCTCTGCACCAATCTTGTGATCAATTGCTGGGTACTTGGTTTCCTCTGGTTCTTAATCCCCATCATCATCATCTCCCAAATGACCTTCTGTGGATCCAGGATTATTGACCACTTCCTGTGTGACCCAGGTCCTCTTCTAGCACTCACTTGCAAAAAATCTCCTGTCACAGAGCTTGTCTTTGCCACCTTAAGTCCTGTGCCTGTAATGATTCTCTTTCTCTTTATCATGGGGTCCTATGCTCTGGTCCTGAGAGCTGTGTTGAGGGTCCCTTCAGCTGCTGGGAGAAGAAAGGCTTTCTCCACCTGTGGGTCTCATCTAGCTGTGGTATCTCTGTTCTATGGCTCAGTATTTGTCATGTATGCGAGCCCAACGTCTGAGCATAAAGCTGGAATGCAGAAGATTGTGACTCTGTTTTATTCTGTTGTGACTCCACTCCTAAACCCTATGATATATAGTCTTAGGAACAAAGATATGAAAAAAGCCATGCAGAAATTTCTGGGAATATAAAATATTAATCAAAAAGGCCCTTGGGCAATTAAACTTGTGTTTAACTTTTTTTTGTTTGAAAATACATGGTTTTATTCAGATAATTGTTCACCTTACTATTGTCCATAAGCTGAAACACCTATGAGCATGTTTTTGTTATTTCTTCTTTTGGATCTTGATCATGTCCTGCTGCTTAGCATGACTCAATTGTTTTTAATTGACTGCTAGGAATTGTATTTTAAAAATTGTAAAGACAATGGATATAGTAACGCAAAAACAGTTAAGTGTTCTTCTACAAAGTATACAGAGCAGAGGCAGATCCCTTTGATTCCATTTAAGGATTCTTTTTAGATGTTTTTAAAATAGTCTATGCTAGTTTGGGTCTTACTCATAGAGTGTGGCTCTTACTCCAGGAACATGGCCTCTCAGTTGCACACATGGAGTGTTTAGAAGGTCCCTCCACTTTAGTAGGTCCTGACCTCCTATTTATGTACTACTTGAACCCCTTTGAGACAGTATAGGGACAGAACTCAGACTTACTTCTGACCAAGGGAGGCAACATGGGGCAGAATGACCCCGCCTAATTAACCGTAGAAGAGAAAAAAATGAATGACCTGCTAGCCACTGGAATTCACCCAATACCTATATAAGGAGGGGACCAAATTGTCTGTCTCTTAGGTAGTGTCTTTCAGTACCACTGAAGCAAGATTCTGACACCAGGTGATAAGGAATCTGGCTGCAAATAAACCAGACTTACAGGCATCTAACCACCCCAACCCAGAAGAGACCCCCATACTGACCATACTCTGATGTTTCCCTCATTATAATATCATTTTAATGCTAAAAAAAAAAAAAACACATCCTGGGCTGCAGATATAAAATGCTAATGATACATGTGATGCATGAAGAGCATGACCATCAAGTACACAGCTGCCAGCATAACACTGCCTCTACATGTGATGACTTTAAAGCTGACACCTACCTCCCTCTTTACCACCTTGTAAAATTTCCCCATCATTTTTCTGGAGAACCAGTCTGGTTGTCTCCCTTTTTGTTTGTACAAAAAGCCCCAGTAAAAGCTTGGCCTGCCTAAATCTTCCTGGTCTCACGCCAATTTCTATTCACTTGGGTACCAAGAACCTCAAGTCTAGTATCACCTTTACTCCTGAAACTTCTGCTTAGCTCTTTAGACTCCTAGCTTCTGCTAGATATTTTGAAGTCTCATCTTCTACATGAACAGTTTAGAAATTCAAATGCCTTGAAGGGAGATTGCATCATAGTTTGAACTTCCCTTCTGTGTTCCTCCTCTATTTGTTTCACAAACACCAGCTGCTTTGGCAAACTCCAAATCCAATTTCCTCAGTTCAGTGAACCTACTGCTTTCTGCTGTGGGTGAGAAGGTAAAACTTCCCCTCTGCCCCTGGAAGTGTGATTGAAAGATCAACTCACAATAAGACAAATTAATAAGAAATAAGGATTGCAAATTTATTTACTGTGGACACAGGGATAATCACAGAGTTATTACCCAATATCCAGATAGGGTCCAGATGTTTATATATTCTCATCTTAGAGGAGGGAGGAGAAGATGAGTAATATAGCTAATTCTGTTGAGGGGCAATAAATGATTACTGGTAAGGACAAAGAGATACTTGGGAGAATGAATGGATGGTGGAAACAGATTAATTCATAAATTATTCTTAATTAACCGGAGAGACAGGAATTATTTTTTAAATTGATTGGACCTGGTCTGGTTCTATTCTTCATCTTCCTTCCTGCTAATGATAGAGGAAGGAAAGACCATTGTTTTCCTAGGTAGATCTGGATCTCAGGCAGATAAACAAAGTTCAAAGATTCTGGGACAGCAGGTGATGGGGGAAGGGGAGGTCAGACAGATCTTGAGACTTTTTCAGTCAATGCAGTATGTCAAAATGCCATATTTTAGAGTAAAAATATTTCTAATTTCCTTCACTGCTCACCTACTATTCCTCCTAATTCTTTCCCACATGCCTCCAGATCCTCATACTTCCCCTTCCCAGTATGTTGTCATATGTCCTCAGGGAAAACCACAAGATGAATGTGGAACCACATTCTTGTCTTCCCTTCATCTTGAATTGTAGCCCCTGAAGTCTTACCTCTGTCATTTGCTCTCCAGTACCTTCAAATAGTTTTCTTATATATTTTGTCCATATTTTATAGTTACTTTTGAAGGCAGTTACTTTGGGTTTAATACCAGCTGCTCAGTCATGACCATACCCAGAATGTCTTTTCTATTATATCTAAATTCCATACATTCTCATGCCTCCCCCCACTTTCAGAAGATGATCTTGCAACATACCGTGTTTCCCCAAAAATAAGACAGGGTCTTATATTTATTTTTCCTCAAGAAGACACCCTAGGGCTCATTTACAGGGAATGTTATTGTTTTTAATTATGATACAACAATCTACATTTATTCAAATATAGTTAAGTCGTCTTCTTCTGGAACATCATCATAACTCTCCAAACTCCGAATTCCATCCTGAATTTCTTGCGACTCTATTTCCTTTAGAACCATTGGCCCCAATCTCTCTTGTCGAGCACTAGCGCTCTCATGGGGCAGATGAGAAGGGCTGCTCATCTTCTTTACTGCTCCTCGACGAAATGCATGGGTTGTGCAGATACGCTGCTTAGCCACGCCCATCACTAGGTCTTATTTTCAGGGTAGGGCTTATATTGCTCAAATGCTCAGAAATCCTGCTGAGGATTATTTTATGGGTAGGTCTTATTTTCGGAGAAACACAGTAAGTGTGCAAAAACCCACACATCAGAAAGACAGGTGGATATAGTGGTGACTGTAAACACAAGTCTGGGATATAAACCTGCTTTGCTTTTCATTGCAACCAGCAAAAATCCCTGAGGACTCTTCCCCTCAAGCAGAGAGGGAAGGTCACTTACAGTACAAGGGGTAAAATCTGGACCACAGATTTATACCTTTTGTTTTTAATGGAAGGTAACCAGCAACTGTAGATCAGTGAAAATATCTACTCAGAACTTATATTAGAAACTTGGGCTAGTTCTCCTTGTATTCTCTCCTAGTCCTTGAGTGAAAGGGCTATGATTAAAGTGTCTTCACTAATCAAAATACCTACTTTTCAGGTGAAGAAAATGAGGACTGGGAACCAGGGAGCAATTTGCTGAGGATAATAACTTTAATGATAAAAAGAAAAAAAAGGCTGGTTGCGGTGGCTCACGCCTGTAATCTTACCACTCTGGAAGGCCCAGGCGGGTAGATCACTCGATGTCAGCAGTTTGAGAGCAGCCTGAGCAAGAGTGAGACCCTGACTCTACTAAAAATAGAAAGAAATTATCTGTACAACTAAAAATATATGGAAGAAAATTAGCTGGGTGTGGTGACACTTACCCATAGTCCCAGATACTCCAGAGACTGAGACAAAAGGATTGCTTGAGTCCAGGAGTTTGAGGTTGCTGTGAACTAGGCTGATGCCATGGCACTCTAGCCTGGACAACAGAGTGAGACTCTGTCTCAAAAAAAAAAAAAAAAAATGTTCCATCCACCACCCTTTTAACTAGACCAAGTTGCTTTTTCTTTGCTAACTAACCCTATATTTCTATCTTTAGAACTTGTCACTTATTTGCCAATCATATAACAATAAGATTGTTTCCTTAACATAATAAAGTTCAGTAACATTGTATGAGAACAACAGGCCAATAGAAAAATAAACAAAAGGATATAAACAAATAACATCCAGAAATGACTCTTGAACATGTACAAAGAGCACTAACTCATTCATAAAAAGATAAAGGGAGAATAAGCCTATAGTGGCATCTCATTTTTAACCTATTAGATTGAAAAAGATCAAGAAGTTTGGTAATACATTATAAAGTTGAGGGTGGTGAAATGGGCTCTCTCACACTTAGCTGGTAGGATCACACGTTTACAAACTCCATAGGGTGACTAGGCAACCTCTGTCAAAGTTCAGGAGGCACCACTCTTTAAACTGTCAATTCAACTTCTAAGGTGTTTAGTCTATAGATGTTGTTACACATGTAGGAAATAATGAAAGTACAGACTATTCATTGCACAATTGTTGTAATAGCAAAAGACTGAGACTAACCTCAGTTCCCATTAATAGAAGACTACTTAAATAAGATTTGGTCAGTCATACAATAGAATCCTATGTCTTCAATTTATAAAATATGAAGCAATTTCATAAGTAATGATATGTAATATCTTCAAGACATAATAAGTGAAAATAGAAAAGTGATCAGCAGTGCATTGTAGCTACCTTCCATGTCAATGTGTATGATATCTCCTGAAAGAGCTCTGAGAAACTGGTCACAGGGGTCTCTTCGGGCAAGTAGAATTTGGTGTCTGAGGAACAAGAGAGTATAGAGGACATTTTCTTCATAATGCCTTTTGTGCTTTCAAATTCTGTACCATGTGCCTGTGTTATTTATGGAAAAACTAAATAATAATACAGGTATTTTTAAACAAAGAACAATTTTCTAGGGAAACTTTCTGATAATTAGATCTACAAAATCACTTTCCCCACAATTCTACGGTTCCTAAAGAGCCTGTTTATTGATAGGAAAGTTGAAGCAGGGTCCTCAGAGTGCTGTTGAAACTTCAGGGGTGTTTCCACCTAGGTCCTGTTGCTCATCACAGAAAGATCCAATTATTGAGACAAGGAAGATTGCTAAGGAATAAAGGAATTTTTTGAAAACAGAAAACATGATGTCGTCTTGTCAGGAAGGAGAATGGGAGAAGCTGCCAGGAAGGAGAATGGGAGAATGACTTCAGGCAGTCCATCTCCCTGACTAACAGAGATCATGGACTTTTTAAGAGGGGCAGGTTGTGGGGGGTGGTGAGTATTGGCAGCAGGAAGTCTGCCCAGAGACCTTCAGAATCTCAGCTCCTTTGTTTTGCAGAAAATCCACCATTTCTGGGAAGTAGCTCAAAATATCAAGTAGTTAAGTGAGAAGATTATAAAAAACATATAGAGATCATTGAAATTGGTTCATAGTGCTGGTTACAAAAGCCCCTAAGCATCATATCACTCAGACTGTTTAGTACTCTAGAGAAAGCATGAGAAATGTCCTCTTTGCCTTAAGGCTTGTACAAATATATTATTATAAAACTGTAACTATTTTTGGTTTTTTGCTTTTTTTTTTTTTTTTTTTAGCAAATACAGACTGGGAGGGTCTCACTCTTGTTCAGGCTGGATTCAAACTCCTGAGCTCGATTAATCCACCCGCCTCAGCCTCCCAGAGTGCTAGGATTACAGGCATGCGCCACCACGCCAAGCCAAGACAAAAATTTTATGAAGGCTCTAAGTTCATAACATTATATCAGAGAGATGAAATCTGATTTTTATTAATTCAAGGAATCTGGATTTCGTTCAATAACAGGAGTTGTGTATATTTGGCCTGGATTATTTTCCAGCTTTCTTCAAATCCCAATTTATAGGCAATCATCTACTTGACCATCTTATTACTGCAAGCATGGACAGTAGATTAAATATTTGAGGGCTCTCTCTTTTTCCTTCTGTTTTAATGTCACATCCCCTCCCTTTCTCTTATCCTTCATACAAAAGTCAGCTGCAACTTCTATTCACTCTATTTCCAATATATGCTTTGATGCATCTGCTTCTCGCTCTCTCCCCTGCCATCCTCAGGGTTCAAGATACCATTATTATTTCTCTGGATTACTACAAAGGCTTCCTGAATTATCTCTCTGCTTCCTGCCTTTGCATCTCTGCTACCCATTCTCTATATAGCAGGCATGCCAATCTTGTAATGATGTAAATCAGATCACATCATTTCTTTGCACAAAAATAATGGATTCTCCAACCTAGAATAAAATTCAAACTCCATTATTTAGCATATGGAACCCTGAATTACCTGGCCCCTGCCTACTTCTTTTTTTTTTAATTTCAAAATATTATGGGGGCACAACTGTTGAAGTTACATATATTGCCTTTGCATTGCCCAAATCAGAGCTCCAAGCATGCCAATCCCCAGACAGCGCTACTGCACCAATTAGGTGTGCGTTTACACATCCTCTCCTCCCTCCTACCTCCTGCCTGACAACCGATGAATGTTACATATGTGCACATAAGTTTAATCAATTAGTATTCATTTGACAGTGAGTATATGTGGGCCTTATTTTTCCATTCTTATGATACTTCACTTAGTAGAATGGGCTCCAGTACTATCCAGGACAATACAAGAGGTGTTAGTTCATCATTGTTTTTTGTGGCTAAGTAGAACTCCATGGTATACATATACCACATTATATTAATCCACTCATGTATTGATGGGCTATTAGGTTGTTTCCATATCTTTGCAGTGGTGAATTGTGCTGCTATAAACATTCAAGTGCAGATGTCTTTATTATAAAATTCCTTTTTTTCCTTTGGGTAGATACCCAGTGGTGGGATTGCTGGATACAATGGTAGATCTACTTTTGGTTCTTTGCGGTATCTCCATATTGCTTTCCACAGAGGTTGCACTAGTTTGCAGTCCCACCAGCAGTTTAAGAATGTTCCTATCTCTCCACATCCACACCAACACTTGTTGTTTTGGGACTTTTTGATATAAGCCATTCTCATTGGCATTAAGTGATACCTCATTGTGGTTTTGATTTACATTTCCTCATGATTACAGATGTTAAGCATTTTTTCATATGTTTCTTAGCCATTGGTCTACCTTCTTTTGAAAAGTTTCTGTTCGTGTCCTTTGCCCACTTTTTAATGGGTTGTTTGATTTTTTTTATGGATTTTCCTGAGTTCTATATAGATTCTAGTTATTAGCCCTTTATCAGATGTATAGCATGCAAATATTTTGGCCACATCTGTAAGTTGTCTATGCACTCTAGTGATGGTTTCTTTGGCTCTGCAGATTTTTAATTTGATCAGTTCCCATTTATCTATTTTTTTTTGTTGTTGCTATCATTGTTTTTGGTGGCCCCTGCCTACTTTTGCAACTTTTTCTCTTCCCTCTCCCTCTTTCCTGCCCTACCTTTCCCTCTTGCTACTTCTTCAGTTACATAAGCCTTCTGTCAGTCCTAGAATAAGGGAAGTCTTTCTCTGACCACTCTCTTTGCACTAGATGTTCTCTTTGTTTGAAAATCTTATCTGGAGCTCACTCTTCAACGTCCAGCCAAATATTCTGTTCTAGGGAGACCTCCCTTGAACATCCTTTGTCAGCTCCCCTGCATTCTTCCTATTTATTTTGTCCCTGTAACTGTAACTGGCTCTATGAACAAATTTCAATATTTTAATCTTCTCCCTTAACTATTAAATAACTACTTTATCTTTTGAGTTGTTTCCCAGAAATAGTAGATCCTCTGAAAGACAAAGGAGCTGAGATTCAGAAGGTCCCAGGAAAGACTTCCCAATGCCAAGACTCACCACTCCCCTTGACCTGCACCAAGGAACATGGCCCCTCCCTAAAAAGCTCACGAACTCCACCCTTCCTTCCTTGGCAATCCTCATTGTCCCAATAATTGGATCTTTGTGTGGTGAGCAACGGTTCCAAGGCCAAAATCCCCTTGCTGTTCCAATAACAATTTTCATTCCTTAACAGGGAAGATGTTGCTCCTGGTTCAGTGGCTGTGGAGTGGGAAAAGACCAAAAGCCTTCCTTAGCATCTGCCTAGCCATATGTACCTGAGGGTGACTTGGGACTCTCCTGTCAGCTGGGCCTCCAATGCACCATCAGTGCCTCCTGATTGCCTCAGAAGAAAGTACCTCGGGATTTTGACAGTTGCATCTGGATAGGTAAGTGCTATTTGAAGATAGTGCACAGTGAGGACAGCCCTCTCAATTTTGAGAATTTCAAGAGAATTCCTGTGTGCTTGGGGTTCTGTAAGCCCATAACCATTTGTGAAAGTGGGAACAGAACTGAATCTTTTGCTTTGGCAATCCTAGAATTTCTTACTTGAACTGCAGTTCATTTGTTTGAAACTTCTTAAATTTGTCTTTACATTGAGTGTTTTTCTGTATTGGAGTGTGGCATGCAAATGTGGAGCCTGTTAAGGTCTTTGTCTCTATTTTCTTTTTGCCTACTTTAAATTCAATGCTGAGGGTATTATCAGTGAAGTCCAAGATCTAGGAGGTTGAAAGACACTTCCAGTAGTACTTTCTCTTGTGGCAGGTTTTAAGGTCTGCAAGGTTAAAGGACACCTCTGCCCTAAGGTCTAGGAGACTGAAAGACATCTCCATCTATGAAGGTAACCTGGCCAAGACTGGGGAAAACCTGAAGTTGGAAAGGCAAACAAAGGAACAGAAAAATAATGTATGCATATTTATGTGGAACTTCAGAGGATTTCATGCCTGGAGTTCTGAGATGAAAGCTATTGAAACTTTGTGTACATGTGTATGGGTATGTATTTGGATATGTTTCATGTGTATACATGTATTACATGTTATGTCTACATTATACCAAATTTGCTTATAAATAAAAGGAGTTCTTATAAATTAAAAAAGTCCATATGCCTTTCAAGTTCAGGTGAATTTAGTAATCTTTGGTAAATAAGCTCATTTTTTTTAAATTATTGGTAAAACAAAAATAAAATGTCCATTACCCCTGAATTATGGTGAAATTAAAAAAATTATAAAAAGAAAAATATCCTCAAAATTGTCAGGATATATTTTTGTCTAGTCATTTTCATATTTGAATGTGTCAGGGTTTGACACAAACTTGTAAAACTATAAAACCAGCAAAAATAAAATGATCTGTGGTTGTGTGATTTTTGGTAGCTAAGACTAATTTAATAATGTTACTATAATGAAAACAGTTAAATCTCCTGAATTAATGGCAAAAATACCCATTTGTTTAAAATCAGGGGAGGCCTTGTCCCCAAAACCCATAACTGATACCACTCACCAGTGGCACAGTGAACAGCTTCCTACATTGCAGCCATCACACCTCTGTGTTACTTTGGTAGACTTCCCTTTGACACGTGGTAGACACTATGAATGGGCTTACAGACTGATTATATCTCATGCCATCCCTGAGAAGTTTAGGACTGCAAAAGTTAATGTTTTCTGCTCTACTGGAAAACAAAGGTAGGAGTCACCCTGGGTCTCTAGAGAAGACAGGCCCCAGAGGAAAGGACAAACTAGCACAAGGCAGTCTCCTAACACTGTTCCCCATCTAGAGTGAGTAAATTGATTCTAACTGAGCAAAGGAGGAGGGCCTACTCCCTGAAGGCTCTGCTTATAATCCCCCCATCCTCCTGTAAACACTAAGATTTTCACCCTATTTCTGCTCCTTTGATCCTTTGTTATTGTAGACAAGACCACCTCTCCTCTCCAAGAAAACCAGACACTGTCAGAGAAACTTCAAGTTTGGATTCCCCTCTTGTCCATGAAAGGAGATGATGTAATGAAGAACATTTCCAAAATTGGTAACATATGAGTTGTAATTGAAACCCTAGTATTCTTACCCCAAATCCATTGCTTTTGTATGACTTCATAACTGCCTAACACTTCTCATAAAAGGGAAATTGTTCTTATTTCAAGGGCTTGAAGAAATTAAATGGGTGTGACAGTCTCTGGTCCAGACCAAAGGAAAAAGGATGTCCTATTGTGATCAGGCCAATAATGCTTCTACACCTTTGTGCCTTTTTGGACTATCCTTGGGAAAAAAATTAATTATCAGGGAAATGCCTTTCTCTCATATACCATAGCACAGGATCTGACTAACCTAAACTAGGACTATCCCAACCTTTCTAAAATATAATGACAGTGAAGATGTTGTTTTCTTCTTTGGAAAGTTGATTAACTCAGTCCAAGCATCCTGTATACAGAAGCATAGCTTTGACACCACTGTACCCATATTCACTCTCACTTCTGCAGCCAGCTCAGGGGCATCTGCCTGCCACTTTGGACAGCTCCAGCTTAGCCTCGTGCCAGGTAAACACCACTGCTACTCTCTGTACAGAGGAGCTGAGTAAGAAAAGGTGAGTAACAACATGCTCTTCTTAGAAATATCATGTTTTCTTCATGTACTGTTAATCTAGTTAGATCACTCATAGAATGGTGATAATACACAGAGAATCATTTTCTCAGCCTTCTTGTTTTCAAGAGAAGCTTTGTTTGAAAATTGCCAGAGCAGGAGCTGGTCTGAATCTTTTGGCTTCATGTATAAGTGATGAACTGTTCAACTGGTGTTTTCATCTTAGAGATAAATATAATTAAAACATCACCTCTAGATCCATAAAGTCTTGATATCATCTATACTTGTGGAATGCTTGGAATAGAAGTAAGCATTTTATAATGAAAAGAGATTTAAAATCATATACTTCAACTCCCATTTCATGTAAAGAAAATGAAGCTTACAGAGGTTAAAAGACTCCACTAGAGTCACTAAGCAACTTTGTCACAGTACTGAGGCTAGAATTTCCATCAAGCTCTCCCTCTCTTACTCCTACACCCAAAAATGCAAAACCATATTTAACAGTCAAGAAAGGAAATTACGTGGTGTGGGACATGTTCTATCATCCAGAACCTTCAATTTCCCACTACATTCTTTGGTATTCCTCTCAAGTCCGGGCAAACACTTCTAGGAGCTTTTCTTGTCTATTTCATTTCCTCAAATTTTATCTCACAAGATTTTGAAGTTCAAGTGAAGCAATTGATAAATATCTATCATTGATGTATATTCTCTGTTTTAACAGTGCAAATAATCACTTCATTAATAAATATTTATGAAGTAGCTACTGTCTTTCTCAGACTGTGCTGGGCACAGGGATAAAGAGTGAACGTGAAGGACAGGAGCAAAGACTCCGAGCCCTGAAAGTACTTGCCTTTTTCTAGAAACCAAAATGCTAATGTTATATTAGTGAAGTATTGTATGAAGGAGTGAGGTTTGTGTGTGCGTGTGCATGTACACATGTGTATGTGTTTGTGTGCCATTGTTCCACAGTCAAATGGATGCTCTTACTCTCCTTCCCCTGAAAACATGTAGGGCAGGGGTAGAAAACTACAGCCAGTGAGCCCAATCTGCCTATTTTTGTATGGCCAGAGACCTAAGAATGATTTTTACATTTTCAATGTATGTTTCAAAATCAATAAAAGAGTAAGATTTCATGACACACGAAAATTATAATAAATTCACATTTCAGTGGACATGATAAAATTTTAGTGGAACACAGACATATGCATTTATTTGGGTATTTTGTGTGGCTGCATTTGCATTATGATGGCAGAGCTAAGTAGTTTCAACAGAGATTACATGGCCCACAAGCCTAACTATATAAGAAAATGTTTACTGACCCCTAGTGAAGAGGATTACAGAGGTGGATCCTTTTCTACTGAAATGTTGGCTAATATGTCTGTGGTCCAAATGCGCCCACCCCTCAGTGGGACCAGGAGAGCTCATGGGATGATGTACACTGTGTTACTCCTCTGCTTTCCAACTGTTTTCTCCAATGAACCCTATTTTATATTTGAGTGTTTGTATTAGTGGAGTGTGAGTGTGCCCCCTTTGTACAACAATGTGTGTGTGCAAGAGAGAAAGAGAGTTTGATTAATAGAATCATGAGATGAAGTTGGAGATGTTAAAGGGGTCAAATCAAAGTCCACAGCTTAGAGGATATATTTTATTCTAAGGGCATTGAGAAGCTAATCAAAATCTGTGTGCAAGGAAAGAGACAGATCTCATTTCCTTTTCTAAAGAGTCACTCTGGCTGTGGCAAGTAAAACAAGTCATAGAGGAGCAAGAGTGGAAACAGGAGATGGTTAGGACAGCGTCACATGGTCCATGGGAGAAAAGATGGTGGCTTGAACTAGGATGTTGGCAGTGAAGATGGGGAGGAGGCAGAAATGAGAATTATTTTGGAGACAAAAGTAACAGAAATTTTTGATGAATTAGATGTGAAGGTAGAGGAAAAGGTGGAGTTACTACACTGAAATAAGTTCCACTAAAAAAAAAAAAAAGAGTTAAGCATTTAATTCAAGGGGTCAAATTATTTGATTGTTAACCAGATGCTTACTCCTAAAATGAAATTTTAGGAACACCAGCAAAAAAAACTCTATCCAAAAATACCTAAGCATTTTGAGTAACAGTGGTTTTAATTGATCATAGCAAAGATATTCTTCTGAATTGGTACTTGTCATATAGCTTAATATTTTTAAAAATCCATCAAGGACCTTCACACATCATAGCAGAATTCTTCTTTTGTGTTTATATTCATCAGTAAGTCATTGGGTATATTCATTCGACTCATGATGCCAACATAACCTTTAATACACCCTACAAAGCCTAAGGTATGCTGCAGAAATGACTAATGGCTTAATGTCTTTGATCATGAGTGAAGCTGGTACAGAGTGACTTTAAAAAGAAAAAAATTAGACTCTTCTGCTGTCGGCTTGCAACTCCCATTTATGAAAGATAAACATCTCAGAAATGTATTGGGCTCTTAGACTAATAACATTAAAAGCAAAGAAGAAAATAAAAAGACATAGAAGTTTATGCTGCAGGTACCAGAATTATCCCACCCTGCTCCCACCAAGAGCCAAGTCTATTAGAACCATATTTCAGTTCCATACATTAAAATAGAGTCTGGCAGAAACTGTGGAAATTATATTTACCCCAAGCATCTCATGCCATGAGAATCAGATAACCCTGAGCTTAAAACAGAAAGTGTTTTTTAAAATTACATATTCTGTTATAATTACTCCTTCTGTTCATCCCACACCAAGCAAAATTGCATTCCTCTTCCAACATGAAACTCTAACCACTCACATCCATGCTTGAGAAGGAAGTCAGCTTGCTGCTGCCTCCTTTTGCTCTTCGTTCTATATATTTTACGGAACTTATATATTCCTACTAAGAAATAAGTGGACTCTACAGGGGAAGAAAAAATCTTTTTCCCTCAATCCTTTTAAGTTCTTCTGATGGGATCCTATTTATTAGACTGACAAAATACAGATTAGCAAGAGAAAAACAGAAGTTTATTAGCATGTGCATCACACATACACATGGGAGCACTCAGAGATAAGTAATTCAAAGGGCTGGTTAGAAGTTGGGCTTACATAGTATCCTAAGTAAAGAACAATAAATTTTAGAGAAGTGACAAGGCAAAGAAAAACGACTTTGTGTTTCTAGGGCAAATTATGGGAAGGTAAATATTATGGGAGATCTAATAGAAGAAAAGGATTAGTTAGAAAGATTGTTCAATAGAGTCCTCCAGTGACATCTCCACGATGATAAGGGTTTAGAGTTGTCTCTGGTAATTAACTTCTGTCGTTCCTGGTAGAGGCAGGAGGAAGGCTTTACAAATTTATGTCCTGCTTTTAGGCAAATATTAGAGGGAGAAAAGAGAGCTTTTCTTGTATCTTCTTTGGTTCAATTGCCTTCAGCTCAAAATAATCTTATGCCAAAGTGGTATATTTTGAGGTGGCAGATTCTGCCACCCTTCAAGTCCCTGGGTCCCTGTGCCAAACTTTAAAAAGCAAAATAAGGATTTTACAGAAAAGTGGGGTACAGACTTACTTTAGGTTACTAATTTATGCACTTAGCTAGACAGGGCTCTAACCTATTCCAAGGCCTGGGTACCTGATTGTTTAACAAATGTATTCTAACTCATTTACAACAAAAGAAGGCATTATGCAGATATTCAGCCTTTAAAGCCCACCCTAATTGCTTCTTGCCTTTGGCTAAGATTAATTGTAGTAAAAACCACTCTACCTTGACATGTTCCCAGGCAGTTACTAGGAAAGGCACCAAAGTTCTAGTTTAACACACCATACAAAACCACTGCTATTTAGAATTCCATGTTATCAGTAATATCCATAGTTTGTATCATTGGAATGAAATTATATCTATAACTAAGCAGATTCGTATCTTCTCTCCAGGCAAGCAGAGACATGTTTCAGCATGGCCAGTTAATAATTCTTTCAGCCTGGTCCACCAGGGATGGCTAGGACTGCTGTTCTGACACAAGAGAAACTAATCACAGCTAACTTCCTCCACTTCAATTGACTGTTTTATTCATGAAATCGGTGGATAATATTACTAAATTAGTAAGTTAACCATTTAATTTGGAATAAGGTCTGGGTCATAAATTTCATAAAAGAAGTAATTAAAAAGTTCTATGGGTTCACATTGCATGATCACACAATCTGACTCACTCTCTTACATGAAGAGCTGCAATGGTGTTACCTCTTCTGAAAATAGAAGAAATTCCACTTTTGTAAAGATACATATATCCTAGTGTATGTGTATTCATATAGATATATATATATAGACATATGTATAGGCTCTTGAAGGACAGTGCTATAAGCATGCTTGAAGATTGTATTAGATGCTACCCTTAATAGAATATATATAAGAGCTTATCAATTTTAACCAAAAGGTTTCTTGAGTCCATGGTGAAAAAGTGAATGAGACCAGAGAATCAACCCAGGTCGTCTTTTCAGTTTTAAAGAAAAAAGTGGCTATTGACAGATATGGATAGATAGATACACATGCATTTTCTTTCAAGATGACTTTAAACGTAACTGAGTCCCACTGTCTTTGCACCGTCACCCAGTAATTGCTGATGCTTTTACTCCTCACAGACACATGAAGATCTTCAACACCACCCGCAACTCCAGCACCATCTCTGGCTTCCTCCTCCTGGGCTTCCCTTGTCCCAGGGAGGGGCAGATCCTCCTCTTTGTGCTCTTCTCTGCTGTCTACCTCCTGACCCTCATGGGCAATGGTTCCATCATCTGTGCTGTGTGCTGGGATCAGAGACTCCACACCCCCATGTATATCCTGCTCGCCAACTTCTCCTTCCAGGAGATCTGGTACGTCACCTCCACGGTCCCCAACATGCTGGCCAACTTCCTCTCTGACAACAAGGTCATCTCCTTCTCTGGGTGCTTTCTCCAGTTCTACTTCTTCTTCTCCTTGGGTTGTACAGAATCCTTTTTCCTGGCGGTTATGGCATTTGATCGATACCTTGCCATCTGCCGACCTCTACACTACCCCACTATTATGACCAGACGTCTCTGCACCAATCTTGTGATCAATTGCTGGGTACTTGGTTTCCTCTGGTTCTTAATCCCCATCATCATCATCTCCCAAATGACCTTCTGTGGATCCAGGATTATTGACCACTTCCTGTGTGACCCAGGGCCCCTTCTAGCACTCACTTGTAAAAAATCTCCTGTCACAGAGCTTGTCTTCTCCACCTTATGTCCTGTGCCTGTAATGATTCTCTTTCTCTTTATCATGGGGTCCTATGCTCTGGTTCTGAGAGCTGTATTGAGGGTTCCTTCTGCTGCTGGGAGAAGAAAGGCTTTCTCCACCTGTGGGTCTCACCTGGCTGTGGTGTCTTTGTTCTATGGCTCAGTACTGGTCATGTATGGGAGCCCAGCATCTGAGCATAAAGCTGCAATGCAGAAGATTGTGACTCTGTTTTATTCTGTTGTGACCCCACTCCTAAACCCTATGATATATAGTCTTAGGAACAAAGATATGAAAAAAGCCATGCACAAAATTCTGGGAATGTAAAGTATTAATCAAAAAGGCCCTTGGGTATTTAAACTTGTATTTAAAATCTTTTCAGGTTGAACAGACCTGGTTTTATTCAGATAATTGTTCACCTTACTATTGACCATAACCTAAAACACCTGTGAGCTTGTTTCTGTTATTTCTTCTTTTGGATCTTGATCATGTCCTGCTCTTAGCATGACTCAATTGTTTTTAATTGACTGCTAGGAATTGTATTTTAAAAATTGTAAAGAAAATGGACATAGTAACTCAAAAATGGTTAAGTTTTCTTCTAGCAGGTAGACAGAGCAGAGGCAGATCCCTTTGATTCCATTTAAGGATTCTTTTTAGGTATTTTTAAAAGATCTATTCTAGTTTGTGTCTTACTCCTAGGGTGTGGCTCTTACTCCAGGAACATGGCCAGGAACATCTCAGTTGCACACATGGACTGTTTAGAAGGCCCCGCCACTTTAATCAGTCCTGACCTCCTATTTATGTACTACTAGAACCCCTTAGAGACAGCATAGGGATAAAACTTGGACCTCACTTGTGAACAAGGGGGCAACATGGGGCAGAATGACCCAGCCTAATAAATGGTAGAGGAGAAAAAAAAAAGTGATCTCCTAGCTACTGGCATTAACCCCATATCTATATAAACAGGTGCTAAATTGCCTATCTCTTGAGTAGTGTCTTCCAGGACCACTGAAGCAAGATGTTGACACCAGTTGATAAGGAACCTAGCAGCAAAGAAACCAGACTTATCCGCACCTAACCACCACAAGCCAGAAGCCCCCTCCCCCCCATCCTGACCCTACTCTGACTTTTCCCTCATTATAATCTCATTTTAATGTTAAAAAACACATCCTGGGCTGCAGATTTAAAATGCTAATGGATACATGTGATGCATGAAGAACATGACCGTCAAGTACACAGCTGCCAGCATAACACTGCCTCTACATGTGATGACTTCAAAGCTGACATCCACCTCCCTCTTTACCACCTTGTAAAAGTTTCCCAGCTCTTTGTTTGGAGAACCAGTCTGGTTGTCCCCTCAACCAGCACTGCCTCCCTTTTTGTTTGTACAAAAAGCCCCAGTAAAACCCTTGCCTGCCTAAATCTTCATGGTCTCATGCCAATTTCTATTCACTGGGGTACCAAGAACCTCAAGTCCAGTATCACCTTTACTACTGAAATTTCTGCTTAGCTCTTTAGACTCCTAGCTTCTGCTAGATATTTTGAAGTCTCATCTTGCACATGAACAGTTTACAAACTCAAATGCCCTGTAGGGAGATTGCATCGTAGTTTGAACCTCACTTCTGTGTTCCTCCTCTATTTGTTTCTCTAACACCAGCTGCTTTGGCAGCTACAAACTCCCAATCCTTTATCTCCTCAGTTCAGTGAAACTACTGCTTTCTGCTGTGGGTGAGAAGGTAAAACTTCCCTTTTGCCTCTGGAAGTTTCACTGAAAGATCAAGTCACAATAAGGCAGATTAATAAGAAATACGAACTACTTATTTACTTACGTTTGACATGGGGAGAATAACAGACTGATTCCTCAATATCCAAATGGAGTCCAGAAGTTTACTCTCAATTTACAGGAAGGAGGAGGAGTTGAGGAAATTGGGTAATTCTGTTGAGGGGCAATAAATGATTACTGGCAAGGACGAAGAGATACTTGGGAGAATGGATGGATGGGGGAAACAGATTGACTTGTAAATTATTCTTTTTGGAGATTAAATTAACCAGAGAGACAGGAATTATTTTTTAAATGGATTGGACCAGGTCTGGTTCTATTCTTCATCTTCCTTCCTACAAATGATAGAGGAAGGAAAGACAGTTGTTTTCCTATATAGGTTGGATCTCAAGCAGATAAAGAAACTTCAAAGATTTTGGGAGAGCAGGTGATGAGGGTACAGGAGGTCAGACCAATCTTGATGCTTTTTCAGTCAATCCAGTATTCAAAATGCCATATTTTGGGGTAAAAATATTTCTAACTTCCTTCACTGCTCAGCCTCTATTCCTCCCTTCCCCAATTCTTTCCCACATGGCTCCACATCCTCATACTTCCCCTGCCCAGTGACTTGTCAGATGTCCTCAGGGTAAAACATATGATGAGTATGGAACTTGGCTCCTTGTACTTCCCTTCATCTTGGAATTGTAGCCCCTGAAGTCTTGCCTCTGTCAATTGCTCCCTGGAATCTTCAAATAGTTGTCTTATGTATTTTGTCCAGATTTTATAGTTACTTTTGATGGAAGTTACTACAAGTTGAATACAAGCTGCTCAGTCATGACCATAATCAGAAAGTCTTTTCTATTATATCTAAATTCCATACATTCTCACTTCTCCCCTCACTTCAGAAGATGATCTTGTAACATACATATGCAAAACCCAAATTTTAGAGAGACAGGTGGATGTAGAGGCTGCAGTAAACACAAGTCTGGGATACAAACCTGCTTTGCTTTTCATTGCAACCAACAAAGAATCTCTGAGGACTCTTCCCCTGCAAGCATAGAGGTCACTTACAGGAAAACAAGGGGTAACATCGGCACCATAGATTTATACCTTTTTTTTAATGGAAAGTAACCAGTAATTGTAGATCAGTAAAAATATCTACTCATAACTTGTGTTAGAAATTTGGGCTAGTTTTCCTTGAACTCTCTCCTAGGCCTTGAGTGAAGACCTGTGATTAAAGTGTCTTCACTAATCCAAATACCTACTTTTCAGGTGAAGAAAATGAGAACTGGGAATCAGGGAGCAATTTTCTGAGGATAATAACTTTAATGATAAAAAAATGTTCCATCTACCACCCTTTTAACTAGCCCAAGTTGCTTTTTCTTTATTAACCCTGTATTTCTATCTTTAGAACTTGTCACTTATTTGCCAATCATATCACAATAAGTTTGTTTCCTTACTATACATAAAGCTCTATAACATGGTAGGAGAACAACATCTCAATAGGAAAATAAGCAAAAGGATATAAACAAATAACATCCAGAAATGACTCTTGGACATGTACAAAGAGCACTAATTCATTCATAAAAAGATAAAGGGAGAATAAGCCTATAATGGCATCTCATTTTTAACCTATTAGATTGAAAAAGATCAAGAAGTTTGGTAATACATTATAAAGTTGAGGGTGGTGAAATGGGCTCTCTCACACTTAGCTGGTAGGAGCACACGTTTACAAACTCTATAGGGTGGCTAGGCAACCTCTGTCAAAGTTCAGGAGGCACACGCTCTTCAACCCATCAATTCAACTAAGGTGTTTAGCCTATAGATATTCTCACATGTGTAGGAAATAATGAAAAGTACAGACTATTTCCTGCAGGATTGTTGTAATAGGAAAATACTGAGGCAAACCTCAGTTCCCATTAATAGAAGACTACTTAAATAAGATTTGGTAAGTCATATAATGGAATACTATGTCTTCAGTTTATAAAATATGAAGCAATTCCATAAGTAATGATATGCAATATCTCTAAGACATAATAAATGAATATAGAAAAGTGATCAGCCGTGTATTGTAGCTACCTTCCATGTCAATGTGTATGATATCTCCTGAAAGAGCTCCAAGAAACTGGTCACAGGGATCACTTTGGGCAAGTAGAATTTGGTGTCTGAGGAACAAGAGAGTAAAGGAGACATTTTCTTCATAACGCCTTTTCTGCTTTCAAATTCTGTACCATGTGCCTGTGTTATTTATGGAAAAAACTAAATAATAATACAGGTATTTTTAAACAAAGAACAATTTTCTAGGGAAACTTTCTGATAATTAGATCTAGAAAATGACTCCCCCCACAATTCTAGGGTTCCTTAAGAGGCTGTTTATTGATATGAAAGTTGAAGCGGGTTCCTCAGAGTGTTGTGGAAACCTCAGGGAGGTTTCTGCCTTGGTCCTGTTGCTCATCACAGAAAGATCCAATTATTGAGACAATAAGATTGCCAAGGAAGAAAGGAATTTTTTAAAAATGGAAAACATCTTGTCATCTTCTCAGGAAGGAGAATGCGAGAAGCTGCCTCAAATCCATCTGCTGACTAACGGAGATCATGGGCGTTTTAAAGAAGGGTAGGTTGTGGGGGGTGGTGAGTCGTTTGTTTTGTGTGTGTGTGTGTGTTTCTTGTTTTTCTTTTTGTTTTGTTTTGGTTTTTTGTTTTGTTTTTTTTTTTTTGAGACAGAGTCTCACTCTGTTGCCTGGGCTAGAGTGCCATGGCATCAGCCTAGCTCACAGCAACCTCAAACTCCTGGGCTCAAGCTATCCTCCTGCCTCAGCCTCCCAAGTAGCTGGGACTACAGGTATGCGGCACCACACCCAGCTAATTTTTTTCTGTTTTTTAGTAGAGACAGTGTCTTGATCTTGCTTAGAGTCTCATAGTAAAGATAGACAATAAAATTACAAGGGTTTTCTTTTGATTAAATAGCATAAGTGCCATGAGAGGAGCAGGACTAATTATTATGGAAGCTCTTGGGAAACAGCACGTGTATGAGCATGGATCTTGTCACGTGAACAATGTTATAAGCATGGCTATTTATAGGTACTGTCTTTATGCAAATGTACCTCAGGTTATAGAAGTACTTCTAGAAATTTTAAGAGAATAATCAGCCACTCCTAGAGATTATTAATAAATTCCCAGATGGGATTGGTGCCCTTTAAAAAAAGTAAGTTCCAGCCGAGCACAGTGGCTCACGCCTGTAATCCCAGCACTCTGGGAGCCCAAGGCAGAAGGACTGCTTGAGCTCAGGAGTTCGAGACCAGCCTGAGCAAGAAAGAGCAAGACCCCATCTCTACCAAAAATAGAAAAAGTTAGCCAAGCATGGTGGCATATGCCTGTAGTCCCAGCTACTTGGGAGGATGAGGTAGGAGGATCGCTTGAGCCCAGGAATTTGAGGTTGTTGTGAGCTAGGCTAATGCCATGGCACTCTAGCCAGGGCAACACAGTGAGACTCTGTCTCAAAAAAATAAATAAATAAATAAGTTCCCAGAGACAAAACAAGTATGACTATAAAATATTGAATAAAGTCCAAAGTGAGATATTATCTTTAAAATGTAACTAAATGCAGGTGTTAGTAATGAAAAGTTGGGTTACTTCAATCTATCATCCTACTGAGAACAAAGAAAAATAATGAATTTTTTAAAAGCAATAAAACTTACAAACATTGACAAGCTGAAGACAGAATAGAAAATACCTAAGTCAATTTTTTTATGAAAGCCAGAGTAATAAGAAAAATGGTGAACACTAAAGCCATTCATGTTCAAAGAGCACTTGCCTACAGTTCAAATCCTTATGCTTCATAACAATGCTTGGCTAGCAAGATTGAAATAGGAACCCGGGGCTCAAATGAAGCTGGCACCCTAGTGATCTTCATTCTCAGGGAAGGATGAGCCACAGCTAGACCTGACACCACTCAGAAGGCAAACAAATAAGCCACCCCTGGGAGCTTATATCCATGGTTCAGCTGTGGCTTGAATTTATACATACCATTTTCTCCAATTTCCCCAATATAACACCTGCAATATTCTCTCTTTTGTGTCAAAGATGTTAGGATTTCTACTAAAGACTCTGCCATCCCCTTCCCTTTGTCTTTTCTTATGAATGGACACACACACACATATCCCTCACAATTTCAAAGTATTTTAATTTTCCAGGCTAGACTATATGTTACGTCACAAAACAGTCTTAATAATTTTGAAAGATTGAAGTCATAGCTATCTTTTCCAAATCGCAATGGAATAAAACTGGAAATTGACAGCAGAAAGAAAACTGGAAATCCACAAATATGTGGAAAATCAACAACACACTCTAACCAACCAATGGGTCAGAGAAGAAATCACAAGGGAAATTCTAAAATATCTTGAGACAAAGGAAAATGAAAATACAGCATACCAAAGCTTACAATATGCCAAGAAAAGCAGCACTAACAGAGAAATTATAACTTTAAAGGCTTACATTTTAAAAAAAAAAAAGATCTCAAATCAAAAACCTAACTTGACACCCTAGAAATTAGGAAAAAGGCTAGGCAAGGTGGTTTATGCCTATAATCCCAGCAATTTGGGAGCCTGTGGCAGGAGGATCCCTTGAGTTCAAGACCAGGAGTTCAAGACCAGCCTGGGCAATATAGCAAGACCCCTGTTTCTACAAAAAATTTTTTTAAAAAACTAGGCATGGTGGTACACCCATGTAGTCCCAGTTACTTGGGAGGCTGAGACAGGAGGATTGCTTCAGCCTAAGAGTTTGAGGTTGCAGTAAGCAACGATAACATCAATGCACTCTAGTTCAGTTAATAGGGCAAGACCCCTTCAGAAGAAGAAGAAGAAGAGGAAGAGGAAGAAGAAGAATAAGAAAAAGAGGAGGAGGAGGAGAAGGAGAAAAAGAAGAAGAAGAAGCAGCAGAAGCAGAAAACTAAATCCAAAACTAGCAAATGGAAGGGAATAAATATTATAGCATGGATCAATAAAATAGAAATAGGAAAACAACAGAGAAATGAACAAAATCAAGAGGTAGTTCTTTGAAAAGATGAACAAAAATTGACAAGACTTTAGCTAGATTGACTAAGAAAAAGAGAGAAAAGATTCAGATAAAAATTAGAAATGAAAGTGAGGACATTATGACAGGTTTTTTTAGAAATTTGTTTTTGAGATACTTTCTTGAGAAGTAAAAGAAGTTCTCTGAAAATCCAACAGACATCTCACCATTGCCTTTTTTTTTTACATGGGAGCAACAGGGCTGGTTTATTTGCTTGGGTGCAAGTGGGCCGAATCCGAAAAGAGAGTCTGCCCAGAAGGGGGTTTTGTGAAGACTTTTATAAGAAGCAGGAGAAAGCCGACCCCCCTCCCACCTGCCCTGTTCAGTTCTTTATTGTTTCTGAGTAGAACGACAAACTCTTGATCCATACTTGCTATGGTCGAGCCAGGTGGTTGTTGATATAAAAGTTCCTGATCCACATCACCGCCGTGGTTTAGCCGGATTGGGCAGGTGTCTTTCTACCACATGCAGTTAATGTAGGGCAGGGGTCCTCAAACTTTTTAAACAGGGGGCCAGTTCACTATCCCTCAGACCATTGTAGGGCTGAACAGTATTTCAATGGGAACTATGGGCCTGCTTTTGGATAATGAGATGGTCAATGTCCGGTTCCATATTTGTCACTGCTAGTCGTAACAAGTGGTGCAAGTTAGTCTAGATCTGGTTGGATATTTCAGATGTTTAATTCTGGAAAAAGTCTGTTCACAGACATAAGTGCTGCCAAAGATGGTTACCATTTTGAGTGCATGGTTCCTGAGATTAGGGTATGTCTCAGAGGGGAGAGATGCATAGAAATTAGGAAGGCTGCCTGACTTGAATGCGTCTTTCAGAGAGTCACGATTCTGCAGTTCAGCCAGTTCCATTTGGTAAATTGTATCCACATTTTCAATGTCAATAGAAAATGGGTTACGGAAAAGCTGTATGTCCTATTCATGGAGATGAAGCTCTTTAAATCTAAATTGGAACTCCTTTTGCAACTTCTCCAGTGAATCCCCAACCAATGGTTTTTCTGCTAACAGATTTTGAGTTGTCGGGAGATAGCAGAAATTTTCCTCCTTCACTTGTTTGATGAGGCCTAATTTTACTTCAGATGCTTTCACATGCGATTGCATATCACAGATGAGCTTCCCCTTTCCTTGAAGTTGCACATTGAAACTGTTGAGTAGCTCTGTTACATCTGTCAGAAAGGCAAGGTGCCATTTCCATTCCGCAGTATGATCCAAAATCACCCAATCAGCCGTGAGCATTAACAGCGGCTCAATCAGGAGTGGGATAAGCGAAGCAGACAGGTTTTGGTGAACGCCTGGACATTCCCCCCTTTTGATGCTTCTTTTGCCTCTAGACAGGAGCATCAACTTCTAAGGGATTGCTACTTAAGGGATGATCGCCCCGTGGGGCCATTATACAGGCTGTGGCCCTTTGAGTTACTGTTGTCTCTATAAACTTTATTAGGGTGCCGAGTAGGCGTGGGCCTATAGTTACCAAGAGGAGGATTGTTATCAGTGCTCCTGCCAAAGGAAGTAACCAAGAGGTCCATTGTCCCAGACCAAGGCCCCATCCTGAGTTTAGTTCCTGTTTTCTCTTTTGAAGCCTCTCTTTCAGTTCCTTTACTGGGGCAGTGACAACCCCTGAATTACATAGTCACAGCACTCTTCTCCAAGGAATACACACGTTCCCCCTTCTCTGCAGTGAGGAGATCCAGTGGTCGCCTATTTTGCAGCGTGACGGCTGCCAGTGAGTCTAGCTGGCTCTGGAGGGATAACAAGGAATCCACTATCTGTTCCATGTCTTCAGTAAGTTCTTCGGGATAGCTTGTAGTACAGACCCAGTAAGGTCCCCAGGCCGGCGATTCCTGTGCCTATGCCGGCTGCTATCCCTGCTCCTATGAGTACTGAGGCTAGTAGGGCACATTTGCTCTGGGTTTGGCTTAACCAGAACACTAACTCCTCCTCCTCATCTCATTCTTAATCCCAAAAGGACCATTGCCTTTTAAACATTCTTCCCGCACTTCCTTCACTCTGGGGTCCAATTTGTCTTAAACTGTATGCAAACTATGGATGGAAGAAAGGACTCTCGAGGGAATCATAAACCAGCCCATGGGGAGACTGAAGATATCACAATAATGCCTAAGTTAAAATTTTAATTGCACCCCTTGAGGGTCTCAATGACACTTCTCTTTCATTCATCTACACCCCCTTTCTGAAATCTCCTCATGAGGTTCATAAGCAAAAGTAGCTGATATATAAAACTCACCTGTTGGCCTTTCACTGCTGGACCAGACAGGGGAAAGTTCTGCAGGTGGGGGGTGACTGAGGTTTCTTGTGCAGCCCTTGATGCAAATACCAACCTGCTAACTGAAGGCAACACCTCAAGGGCTGACTATAGGATTGTATTTCTTTCCACTGGTTATTACCATCGCCCTGTTACTCTGTTTCTTTTGAGCACTTCAGGAAAGGAGGAAAGGGAGTTTCAACAGATACCTTTGTAGATCCTAGGATTCTCAGGGTCAGGCCCTGGGTTTTATTCCACCCAAAGGAAGGAGAAGCATCAATGAAAAGATACAGCCTCAGTGTTCATTGTCAGGTCTGTCCACACGTAGCCATATCATGAAGGGTAAGTAACTTTTCTCCCTGCCTAAGCGTCACTAGATTTTTGTCTAAGATACCTACATGTCAATGCTAGCTCCAGAGGAATGTCTTTATAATATTCACATATTTTTGCAAGCCTTTGTGGGTTTCTCGATATGTGATTTCATCCACAGCACCTCCAGTATTATAATAACAAATTACATTATAATGGACTGTTGGCTCCAGTGTCCAGCTACCGAAATCTCCCTCAGCTTAATCCTTCTTTACATATTTTTGCCTAATGCTTCACAAAGGAATACCTCATTATCCAGAAATTTGACTTATTATATAATTTGGTATTATAAGACTGTTTGGTTTTATGTTTAATAACTCACTTTCTAAAATGCTCCCAATTAAATATGACTTACTCCCATTACTCTTATGCATATTCCAGGCAATATAGTGCCCTTCTTTTAGTAATTTATTTTCTACATCTTAAATTATTTATACCACTATGTTTTTATATTTTTCTTTATATCAGACCAAGATGTATATTTCTCAGTGCCAGAATATATAAGAAGGTCAGTAGAATAATGCTGAGCAACCAGACAGAGCCACCCATAACTTTGCTATACCCTGGAACTGAGTGATTTTTTTAATCTAGTCTTTTAGGTTCACTTGAATTCATTGTTTTCCATTTAGATTTTTAAATAATTATGCTGAAAATTTTATCCTAATTGCTTTGTAGTTATATTTATCATTAGAATTCTTATGAACAATAACAGCTATAAGTTTTTTCAGGTCCTAATATATTCCAGGAACTGTACAGGCACTAGAATGTGCACTAGGCAACTGTACTTCAACACTACTTGCACAAGAGCTCTGCAAAATAGGTGTTAACTTGCCCAAGGACACACAGTGTATAGTACAGTATTTGAACCCAAACCAATATGACTTAACCATTTATTTCCCTTTAAGTATGTGATATAACAGGACTACTTGATTAAGTATTACTAGATTGAATCAATCCATTGTGAATCTAATCCAGCTATAGTATGTCACAACATAAATTGCTAGAGTAGGTGTTCTCTTCCTTCCTCACCAAACCACATGCTTTGCTCCTAAACTATTAATACATTCTCAATTCCTCCTAAGGAGCAGCTCATTTTTTTCCCTAGTTTGTATGTGTAGCTGTTCCACTTCACTACTGGACTACCCACCTTGGTGTTATAACATCCAGGATATTTTTGAGAAAATTTTGAGAAGGTTGCCCATTGTGAACTGAGTTTTACAAAAGAAAACAATGTGTTAAAAAAAAAAAAAAAGACTCTTTTGAGAAGGGAAATCAATAGGATTTGATGATTGATTGCGTATGAGAGGTGACATAATTATAATTGAAAGTACCTCAAATGATTCTTACATTTCTGGCTTTAGTAAATGCTAAATGGATTGCTAGATGGAGAGTGAAGCTATTCACCAAGAAGCAAGTACAAAGGAGGAGCCCTTACAAAGGAAAAGATGGAGTAAAGAGAAATACTGAGCAAAATGGTGATTATAGGTTTGAAAATATAAATAACTAGAAAATATAAATAACTTCTATTTAGAGTGTATGCTCAAAATTGACAGGGTTATGAGGGATTGAGTAGTGCATCACAAGATTTAAATGTGACCTTCCAAAATGTGACCAAACTTATAAATTTGGTCAGCTACACAAGACTCCGTATGATAATGTTCAGATTGGGGACTCAGTGGTGATGATGTTTATACACTCAGTAGGTTATCCTTTTGGTGACTGAATTGGAAAGTCTGAAATTCATTCAACCATTAATTCATTCCAGTGCCTACTGTGCACCAGAAATGGAGTCATCTGAGAAAAGAAAGATAAACATCATTTGTGAATTACAGAAGTTTCCAGTCTAGAGGGCAACACAGACATGATTCGGCGATTATAGCACATGCTCCAGTAGAAAACTGTATAACATGCTATGAAAATATTAAACACAGCATTTATCTTATACGTAATAGTTTTGTCTTGCTGATGTCAGTATATGATAGTTATCAAAAGGACATCTAAAAATCTTCATCATCAAAAACCTATGACAGGCCGGGCATGGTGGTTCACGCCTGTAATCCTAGCACTCTGGGAGGTAGAGGCAGGCAGATTGCTGGAGCTCAGGAGTTCGAAACCAGCCTGAGCGAGACTCCATCTCTAGTAAAAATAGAAAGAAATTAATTGACCAACTAAAAAATGTATATAGAAAAAATTAGCTGGGCATAGTGGCACATGCCTGTAGTCCCAGCTACTCGGGAGGCTGAGGCAGTAGGATCACTGAGCCAAGGAGATTGAGGTTGCTTTGAGCTAGGCTGATGCCATGGCACTCACTCTAGCCTGGGCAACAAAGTGAAACTCTGTCTCAAAAAAAAAAAAAAAAACCTATGACACTCTACATTGACCAATCTAAATTTTTTTAATCATTACAAGCTCATTTTATGGGTCAAATGTATTAAGATATATGTTTAAGAATATTAATTACAGTGGCGATTATATTAAATAATATAAAACACTGATAACAATCTAAATCTATCACTAAGGAGTTGATTAAACCTATAGAATAGAAGAGAATGCAGCCATTGAGTTGATGATGTAGAGCTATACTTTTCACATGGAAAAAGACTAAAATATATTAGGCTAAAAAAACTGGTTATAAAACAGTATATTTTGAAAAATTCCATTTTAAGTTTTAAAGCAAAGAGGAATGCAATTTTCCAAAGTGTTAAAAAAAATTTCTTTCTGGGAGGTGAGATTATTTTTATATTTTCTTTGTCTTTGCCTATATTTTTCATGTTCTTAATTTAAACACTGTAGCATTAATGAACTTAAATAACAAAGCATAATCATTTTACATTATTTGAAATTATGTACTGAAGAGCTTGGTATTAATGAATATCCTTGCATTTGGAGAAGGCTTATTGAATATTTTTTACATATAAATTTTAAATATCACTAAAATGAAAGAAAAGAAAATAGCATTTGTGTCCAGCAAGAATTGACCTTTAGCAACATTTAGAGCTATGGTATGTTTGCTTGATTATTTGTCTGTTTGATTTTTTTATTTTTAGTTTTTATAGAGTATCTGAGAAGTACATCAAGTACTTTCTATGTGGGGAAGCAATGCCAAAAAAAATTAAAAAGTTATTTTACTCCTAACTTTTAGTTAAAAAATTAACTCAGACTAAAAGCTGTTCTATTAGAAATAAGTGACTATGGGTGGAAAAAAGAAATACAAACTGATCAACACTTTGCTGCCCTTCATAGAGGGTAATGCTTCTGACCTTTCAAATTTTCAAAGGGAAGAGAGAAGTTTTTAAAAATCTAACCCACTGATAAAGAATATCCAAATAATGTAAAGATTCTATTGTTATGGACATAATTTTAATAAAATCTGGGATCACCAGATTAACAATCTGGGATTGTTAACTAGTGGCTTTTAACTAAAAGCTAGGAGTCAATGGATGAGTTACTGCAAACTAATTGCCAAATAGCCAACATATGTACCTTGCACAGGTTTCCTACAAGTTCTTCAGGAAACAAAACAACTTGTATAAATGTTGTTTTCTGTCTTCTTTGCAGCCCTGGGATTCATGAACAATTCAGAGACAAGCACTGTGACCGAGTTTGTCCTCCTTGGCTTTCCTGGTTGTCAGGAGCTGCAAAGCTTCCTCTTCTCACTGTTCTTTGGGGTCTATGTATTTAGCATGGTGGGAAATGGGACCATTGTCTGTGCTGTGAGGTTGGACAAACGGCTCCATACCCCAATGTATATTCTCCTAGGGAACTTTGCATTCCTTGAAATCTGGTACATTACCTCCACTGTGCCCAGCATGCTAGTCAATTTTCTCTCAGAGACAAAAACCATCTCTTTCATTGGCTGTTTCCTGCAATTCTATTTTTTTACTTCCCTGGGTACAACTGAAGTATATTTCCTCTGCATCATGGCGTATGATCGGTACCTCGCTATCTGCCGCCCATTGCACTACCCGACCATCATGACCCCACAACTCTGCTATATCTTGATGTCTCTTTGCTGGGTATTTGGGTTTCTGAGTTACTCTGTCTCCACTGTGCAACTCTCTCAATTGCCTTTCTGTGGGCCCAATGTCATCAATCACTTCTTGTGTGACATTGACCCACTGATGGCTCTGTCTTGTGCCCCAGCTCCTGTCACTGAGATCGTCTTCTATATCCTGAGCTCCCTCATTATCATCCTCACTCTTCTGTACATCTTTGGCTCCTATATTCTTTTGCTGATAGCAGTGTTAAAAGTCCCTTCAGCAGCTGGCCGGCAGAAGGCCTTTTCCACCTGTGGATCTCATCTGACAGTGGTGTGTTTGTTCTTTGGGGCCCTCTTGGCAATGTATGCAAGCCCCACAGCTGATAACCCTGCTGCATTTCAGAAGATTATGACTTTGTTCTATTCTGTGGTGACTCCCTTCTTGAACCCCGTGATTTACAGCTTACGAAACAAGGAGATGAAGGCTGCATTGAAGAACATCCTGAGGCTAGAGTGAGCACAAGGTAATCTACGCAAGGCCAAGCAAACCATCATCTAGACATAAAAGACTAATTATGAAAGATTCTGCTGCTACTTCTCCAATACACACTTTAAAGAAGATATTTTTTCTCAGGGGGTCCCTCATTGTTTTATTACTCAACTTCCCTTGATGCAGAGCTAAATCATGGTTGATTCATATTACATTCCATGTGTAACAACCACATTTTCAACATGGGTGACTCCAGTAGGGGAGATACAAGGGCATTTTATTTCTGCTATTTCATATTGTATGGGTGTGATTACTGGGGAATGGCGTGGAAGGTAGAAGAGAAGTTATTGTAGGTGAGTCACCATACTTAAGGCATTTATTAGCACAGTTCAATAATTTTAAAAGTGAATAAAGGATGAAATTTAAATGCCTGACACATTTTCTTGCACTCTTGTCTCTTGATGATTGAAAATCTTCCAGACTAGGGACAACTAAAAGTTTCATATTTATATTAATATAAGTGGCATATGTTTTAACATCACATAAAATAGTAATAATTCTTTTATTCAACAAATATTAACAGAGTACCTATTATGTTCTAAGCACTCTTATAGGCACTAGAGATATGCTATGACCAAATGGTCAAAACCACTATCACATGGAGTTTAATTTCTAGCAGCGGAGAGACAATTAAAAAATAAGTAAAATATATAGCATGTCAGAGAGTGATAAGTGCTATGAAGAAAAGGCAATAAGGACAGGAAATGTAGGCAAAACAGCTGAAGTGTTAAATAAGGTGACTGGGGAAGGCTACACTGAGAAGGTAACATTAAAGCAAAATCTTGAAGAAGATGAGGAAATGAGCCATGTAGACAGCTGAGCAGAGGGTCATGCAGACACCCAAGCAGAGGGAAGGAAGCAAGTTCTCCACGAGATCCTGAGGGTTGTGTCCAACTTATAGCAAGGAAGTTGGTTTTGCTGGAGTAGAGAGATTAAGAGAAATAATATTAGAGATAAAGTCAGAAAGTGAATAGGGTTCCAAATTGTGTGGGAGCTTGTAAATCATAGTAAAAACCTTTTTTAATTATAATTTGACAGATTATAATTGCATATATTTATAGAGTACAAAGTGATGGTATGATTTATGAATTCAATGTAGAACAATTAAATCAAGCTAATTAACATATTCATGACCTCAAATACCTATTTTCTGACGAGATCGGGTGCGTTCAGGGTGCTGTGGCCGGAGACTAATACCTATTTTCTGTAGTGAGAATCTTTAAAATTTATCCTCTTAGCAATTTTCAAATGCACAGTAACATTATTATTTACTATATTCACTACAGTGTGCGATATATCTCCAAGAAAAAAAACTTATTCCTCCTATCTTAGGCTTTATACCCTTTGACAGTCATCTCCTGATCCCCTTACCCCCAGCCTTTGGTAACCACCATTCTACTCTCCTGCTTCTTTGAGTTTGATATTTTTAGATACACATATAAGTAAAAACATGCAATATTTGTCTTTCTGTGTCTGGCTTATTTCACTTAGCATAATGTTCTCCAATTCCATCCATGTCATTGCAAATGACAACATTTCCCTCCTTTTTAAGGCTGACAATTGTTCTATTTTGTATACATACCACATTTTTTTATCTATTTATCTGTTGATGGACACTTAGGTTGATCCCATAACTTGGCTAATATGAATAGTGCTGCAATGAACGTGGAGTGCAGACATCTCTTTGACACACCGATTTCAAATCTTCTGGGTAAATACCCAGGAGTGGGATTGCTGTATCATATAGTAATTCTATTTTTAGTTTTCTAAGGAAACTCCATACAGTTTTCCATAATGACTGTACTAATTCTCATTCTCACCAACAGTATACAAGGGTTGCCTTTTCTTCACATGCTCACCAACATTTACTATCTTTTGTCTTTTTGATAATAGCCATTCTGACAAGTGCAAAGTTATATCTCACTGTGGTTTCAATTTGTATTTTCCTAATAATTAATGCTGCTGAGCATTTTTCATATATCTCGTGGCCATTGTATGTCTTCTTTTTTTTTTAACAGGGTCTCACTCTATTGCTCAGGCTAGGCTAGAGTGCAGTGGCATCGTCATAGCTCACAGCAACCTTAAACTCCTGGGCTCAAGTGATCCTCTTGCCTCAGTCTCCTGAGTAGCTGAGACTGTAGGAGGGGCATGCTACCATGTCCAGCTAGTTTTTTTTATCTTTTGCAGAGACTAGGGTCTCACTATGTTGCCCAGATTAGTCTTAAACTCCTGACCTCAAGGGATCCTTCCACCTCAGTCTCCCAAAATGCTAAGATTATAAGTATGAGCCACTGCACCTGGCCTTGTATGCCTTCTTTTGAGAAATGTCCATTCAGGTTCCTTGCCCATTTTTAAATCAGATTACTCATTTTCTTTTTATAGAGTTGTTTGATTTCCTTACATTTTGGATATTAACCCTTTATAAGATGTATGGCTTTTAAATATTTTCTCCCCGTTTGTAGGTTGTCTCTTCACTCTGCCAATTGTTTCCTTTGCTGTCCAGTTCTTTTAGTTTGATGTAATTCCATTTGTGGAATTAAAAATTCCATTTTTGCTTTTGTTATCTGCTTTTGGGGTCAAATCTAAAAAAATCATTGCCCCAACTAATGTCATGTAGTTTTTTTCCCTATTTTCTTCTACTACTTTTACAGTTTCAGATCTTATGTCTAAGTCTTTAATCCATTTTGAGTTAATTTTCGAACAGAGTAAGATAGGGTCCTATTTCATTGTTCTGCATATGGAAATCCAGAGTTCCCAACACAATTTACCAAAGAGACTGTCCTTTTTCCAATGTGTATTCTTGGCACCTTTGTCAAAATTCAATTGACCATATTTGCATGGGTTTATTTCTGGGCTCTCTATTCTACTCCACAGGTCAATGAGTCTATTTTTATGCCACTATCATGCTCTTTTAATTACTATTGCTTTGTAGTATAGTTTAAAATCAGGTAGTATGGTGCCTTAGTTTCACTCCTTTTGCTATTCGGGGCTTTTTGTGGCTCCGTATGAATTTTAGTACTATTTTTTTCTACTTTGGAATTTTTGATGAGGATTGCATTAAATCTGTAGATCACTTTGGGTAGTATGGACGTTTTAACAATATTAATTCTTCTGATCCATGAACATGGAATATCTTTCCATTTATTTGTGTCTTCTTCAGTTTCTTTCATTAACGTTTTATAATTAATTGACTTCATGAGATGGGAAGCCTTTGGAAGTTTTGAGCAGAGAAGTAACATAATCTTATATACATTATAAAAGGATCATCCCCCTCACTGTTTTGTTGACAATAGACTAGAGAGAGTCATGCATATTTAAAAGCTCTTATTTCTAGTTGTCAAATTAAACATTTTTGTTTCTTTTTAAAGGAATTTGTATCCATAACCTATCCTTGAGGATAGGTTGTTTGGGGAGGAGGGAAAAACCAGGGAGCTCGGGTGTCCCAGAGGAATAGAAAGTCCCCTTAGACCCAAAAAGAGAATTCTAATTCTGAACTGTTTCCATGACAATATTAAGAGATAGTGGAAAGTTAGAAATCCACCCTTGGGGCTCTCAACCTACACTTAAGCATAATTATAATTGTATAGATATTTACAAATATTTTTATATTCATTATCTCATTTCATCCATATTTCAGGCCTATGAGGCACACAGGGAAGATGAGTATGTATTTAATATTTGAAAAAACTGGAGGTCACTAAGCTGTTGAAGCTCATGAGTGAAAACACTCAAACTAGGAACCAGATTGTCTGTGTCATGGTTTTCTACTAACCCACCACTTTCTCTTTAAGTCCAACTTCAGTCCCACCCAGTGCTCCCTTTTTAACTCAAGTCTCTTCATTTCATATGATGCCTGAATAATCTTCCCCACCATACTCTACCTATCTCAGACCTCTTTCAAAAGCCCTTCCAGATGCTTAAATCTAATCCTGCTTTACTAGATACCTAAGTTTTAGTCCAACACACATCACCTGCAACTCAGTTCCAAGTGCCATTTATCCCTTCAAATATCATTCTTAACCCTCTCATGTTTGACTAATTCCTGAACCTATCGAAATCCCTCCCAGGCTTAGAAGCTGTTTCAAATACACCCATCCTTATTCCAGACTCTAATGTTCTATCACCTTCCATAGTGGTTCTCAAGCTTCAATGAGCATTATAAACACCTGGAAAGTTTGTTAAAACAGATTTCTGGGCCCCACATTCAGAGTTTCTGACTTACTAGGTCTGGATAAGTCCAGAGAACATGTATTTGTAACAAGTTCAGAAGTGATGCTGATACTTTTGGTACAGGGACTACATTTTTTTATTTTTTTTATTTTTAATTATTATGGGTACATACTAGTTGTTTATCTTCATAGGGTACATGTGATGTTTTGATACAGGCATAGAATATGAATTAATCAAATCAGGGTAATTGGGATATCCATCACCTCAGGCATTTATCATTTCTTTATGTTAAAGTATATCTTAATTTATTGTTGATTATAGTTACTTTGTTGTGCTATCAAATATTGTTCATTCTATCTACCTACCTATATTTTTGTACCCATTAACCATGCCCTCCTTTATCTTCCCCTCCCTGCTACCCTTTTCAGTTTCTGGTAACCAGGTAACCATCATTCTACTCTCTCTCTCCGTGAAATCAATTGTTTCTGTTTTTGTTTTTTTGAGATAGAGTCTTGCTCTGTCACCCTGGCTAGAGTGCAGTGGCATCATGATAGCCCATTGCAACCTCCAACTCCTGGGCTTCAGTGATTCTCCTGCCTCCACCTCTGGAGTAACCGGGACTACAGGCATGCACCACTACCCTGGTTAATATTTCTAATTTTTGTAGAGATGGGGTCTCACTCTTGCTCAATCTGGTTTCAAATTCCTGAGCTCAAGTGATCCTCCCAACTCAGCCTCCCAGAGTGTTAGGACCACAGGCATGAACACCACACCTGACCTCAATTGTTTTTAATATTTAGCTCCCACATATGAGTGATAACATGCAAGATTTGTCTTTCTATGGTTGGCTTATTTCACTTAACATAATATTCTCCAGTTCCATCCATGTTGCAAAAAATCTCAGGATTTCATTCTTTTGTGGCTACATAATATTCTATTGTGTATATGTGCCATAATTGCTTTATCCATTCATGCGCTGATGGACACTTACATTGATTCCATATCTAGACTGTTGTGAATAGTGCTGCAATAAATATGGGAGTGCAGATATCTTTTCAATATACTGAATTCCCCACCTTTGGATATGTACCCAGCAGTTGGATTGCTGGTTGATATGGTAGTTCTATTTTTAGTTTTTTGAGAAACCTTCATACTGTTATTTATAGTGATTGCACTAATTCACATTCCCATCAATAGTGTATAAGGATTCCCCTTTCTCTACATCCTCACCAGAATTCATTATTGCCTGTCTTTTTTAATAAAAGCCATTTTAACTGGGATGGGATTATATCTCATTGTAGTTTTAATTTGCATTTCTCTGATGACTAATGATGTTGAGCATTTTGTCATACACCTGTTGGTCGTTTGTATGTCTTCTTTTGAGAAATGTCTATTCAGATCTTTTGCCCATAATTTAATTGGATTATTTTATTTTTTTCTATTGAGTTATTAGAGCTCTTTATATATTCTAGTTATTAATCCCTTGTTGGATGGGTAGTTTGCAAATATCTTTTCCCATTGTGTGGATTGTCTATTCACTACATTTTTAAGAATCTACTTTACACTTACACAGCATTACCCCTAAACTCAGTTATGTTCTCTACATGAACTCTTGCTATGATTGAATTAATCTCCTCCTCAGGTTTTCTGCCTCAATTTCTTTGTCCTCTTTCCCCTGATATGTTACTGATAGAATTAATAATTCCCACCTCTGAACAATTCACAAGGCTAAACTTTTACTAATATTGCATCATGTCAGTCAACAGCCTTACAAATCTGCTTTTACAGAAGACCAAACTTTTTCAAACAGATATGTTCAAGCTATACTTAAAATTGAAAAAGGAGCTTTCTTTATCTTATGTTGAATATAACAAAATTAAGTAAACTATGTATAGACAAAGAATTTTTAAATCTCAGTGCTTACAGATTAGGCACTGAGAACAAAGTAAGTCTAGTTCAAATTATATAACAGAAATTTGTTTCATATCTGTATATTTGAACCCAAAACAACTACATAATCTCCATGAAGTCTTGACCTTGTTGTTTTCTATCTGTGTGCACTCAGTGTTTAACTCAGAACACACATAGTAGGTATGTTATAAATATTTGTCAATTACATGGATTAAAAAAAAGAATGAAGCAAGTCTATTTTGGAGAAATGACCACACACACACGCAGGCACACACACACAACACATACACTTAGATACACATCTATATTTTCTTTCTCTCTCTCCCCTTCTTTCAGCCTCTTCCCTCCTTCCAGGTAGATCAGTTTCTTAGTGGGAGGATATCTCCACATAGACAAAAGTTTTCACAGCTTCTCTTAGATATTTATCCTGCTTCTCGGTCTCACTAGTCAAACCACTGGGAAAATATAAACAGATATAGGTAGAATTAAATGCATACACAGAAATACAGGCACAGGAAGTAAGTCCCTCCCAATGAACACTGGGGACCTGTGGATCCTATTCAGGAGAGACTAGTAAACTCTTAATAATCACTGACATGAAAAACATATTTCATTTGGTTCAGAGCACTAAAGAAAGCAAGTTTTTGGAGCCACAAATAATACTCTCCATCCATAACACAGCTTTAACACTGTGTAAATGAGATTCTTGTGTCTGCAGCTTCCCTCATATCCTCCTCTTGGAGCCAGAAATGCTATCAGGTATGTGAGGAAAGTCGGCCTGCATCAGTGCACCACTACTTCCGTGCATTCACTACTGTCAGATGCTAAGAATATGTGGTTCTTCTATAAATCTGGTAATTTTGTGTTCCTTTGTTCTTTGCAGGAACAACATGTTAGGCCCTTCGCTTCTTTTTTCCCAACACACTCCTAAAGAGTTTCCAGGGTGATATATTCACATTAAGGGCTCACTCAGGTATCACAGTGTTCCCACTGTACAGCTCACTTAGGGAAAATGGGGCTCTAATATCTTGGATATTTTAGGAGGACCATTGAGTTCCCTTCAGATAGATGTAGAATGAGTCTCATGCCACCTTGCAAAATTAGTCAGTGAAGTTTTTATTGACAGATTATCTTTCAGCAGGAAAATTAAAGCAAGCTGTTCTTATTTTTTCACAGTTGTTGACAAGTGACCAATGGCAAGTGGAAACTGAGAAGAAAGTAAGACAGCAAATTCCCTTTTCATTTGGATTTACCTACAGATTAACCTTAAAAATATAATACTTCAAAGAACCTCTGCACTTATAATTTTAGAAATGCTCTTCCCTGGGCAAGTGGCTTAAAATCCCAGCAAGCACTCTAGCCTGGGCAATAAAGTGAGACTCTGTCTCAAAAAAAAAAAAAAAATCCCAGCAAGTAGTTGGGGCTATGGAGGAGGATCTGGCTCCCTCATCAGTTCGTACAGAATGAACAGCCCAGGCTCTTTGTCCCTCCTCTTCTACCCAATCTCCCATCTGTACTACCACTTGAGGTGAATAGTAAGACAAAAGAGGTGAATTTAATTTTACCATTTGAGCTACTATTAGATGTAACCTGGAGGTGGAGACAATAGAAATTGATAGAGTGAGATTTCAAATTATCTGTGAAATTTATTTTTCCATCTTTCTATGAACCTATAGTCTATAGATAATTAAAATTTCAATGCAGGACAAATAAGGTCAACAAGGTCTTGTACATTATGAATTCAAATAATAATCAGGTGGGAGTCAAGACTTATGAGATCTGGTTCCAGGTCAAGTATCATGAGTTGGAATTAAATTTCTCTTCTTGGTGCTAAAAACTTCCTGGCCTGTGAGCAGGGTAAGTTAATTCGTGTCTCATGTCTCTCTGTCTACTGTCTTGCAAAGCCCAAAATATCTAATTTATGCCAAATAAAATATATCATGCCACCTGGACTCCTAGATTTATTTATTTCTAACTGGAATAAATATCTTCAAGCCCACACCATACTCTTGAGCATGGGCTGATTGTTTTTATAAAGCATATGTTCCAAAAGGGGAGGAATTGTGTTTCGCATATTCACCATTGTACCTCAGATCGTAGCACACTGCTAGGTATATAATAATCAGTAAATAAACCTTTGTTAAATGCCTCAATAAATAAACAAATGGATCAAATGCTACAACTTAAATTCAGCACCTAACCTATTTTTTACTGCAAGCCCATTAACTATGTTTTCCAAATAAAAATGATAGCATGTGTTCTGGCAAATATAAGTATAGTTATGGAAAGTACATTTGAAATTACGATTCTTGGCTGGGCATGGTGGCTCATGCCTATACTCCTAGCATTCTGGGAGGCTGAGGCAGGAGCATTGCTTCAGGCCAGCAGTTTGAGACCAGCCTGAGCAAGAGGAAGACCCCCCATCTCTACTAAAAAAAAAAAAAATTCCAGGCATAGTTCTAGCTACTCCAGAGGCTAAGCAAGAGGACTGCTTGAGCCCAGGACTTTGAAGTTGCAGTGAGCTATGATCATACCACTGCACTCTAGCCTGTGCAACAGAGTGAGACTATGTCTCAAAGAAAAAAAAAAAAAAGAAGAAAAATAAACATAAATGATAAATTTAAAACTCTCGCAGAAATGTTTATACATGTGGTCATTATAATTATAACCCACTAAACTAAAGTACTTGGACTAAATTTACATTTTTTTTCTAAGCCTTGAACACAGATCTAACATTCTTTTTTTTTTTTTTCCGGCATATTATGGGTGTACAAATTTTAAGGTTTCAAAAAATGCCCTTTCCTCCCCCTCCCCCCCAAGTGTGAGTTTCCAGCGTGGCCATCCCCCAGATGGTGCACATCTCACTCACTATGTATGTATATGCCCACCCCCTCCCCCCTCCCACCTGCCCAATACCCTATTACTGTAGTACCTATATGTCCACTTAGGTGCTGCTCAGTTAATACCAGTGTACTGGTGAGTATATGTGGTGCTTGTTTTTCCATTCTTGGGACATTTCACTTAGTAGTATGGGTTCCAGCTCTAACCAGGAAAATATAAGATGTGCTATATCACCATTGTGGAAAGCAATATGGAGATACCTTAAAGTGATACAAGTGGATCTACCATTTGATCCAGCAATCCCATTACTGGGCATCTACCCAAAAGATCCAATGACACTCTACAAAAAAGACACCTGCACTCGAATGTTTATAGCAGCACAATTCATAATTGCAAGGCTGTGGAAACAGCCCAAGTGCCCATCAATCCAAGAATGGATTAATAAAATGTGGTATATGTATACCATGGAATACTATTCAGCTCTAAATTTACACTTTTATATAAATCATGTTTATTAAAGAATTTTTTCATTCTAATAATATTATTAATATGAATATCCAAAGTTACCTTGGCAATAAAACATTCATCTTTTTGAGTTTGCTCCAGGTTTGATCAAGTACTGAGAGGCAGGCCTCTTGTACTCTACAGATTGTATACATGGCATAAGCATGGAATTTTGTAAGTATCTTTACAGAGACATTAATAAATAATATGGTCAATTATCCTACTTTTAAGGTCAATATATTGCTAAATTTAAAATATTGATGGTGGTTTATCCAGCCAAAGATCCCAAACTTTAACCAGGAAACTTGAGGACATAGAAATAGGCCTGACCAATAGTTTCAACAAGATTCTTAGTAAACTATCCAGGTTTTTAGCTTTGTCTCAACTTCCACTTCAGCCAATATCAGCAAGATCTTTCTGATCTCTGCACATCCTAAGGCAACTTTTCTATTCATTATTTAACTTAGGTAAAAGCAAGATGATGCAGGGACATATTATAGAGTTTGGGACTTAATCCCTAGCAAAAATGAAAGCACATGGTTCTATTACTAGAGAAACTGGGGAGAAGAAAAATGGCAGAGTAAAGGAAACTTCCTGGATTCCTGCTCCCAGGCAAATTGACTTACCCAGCAGCAAGGTACCTCAAGAGCTAAGCCATGATGTAGAATAGTGCACCTTGCAGTGGGTGCAAAACAAGCCAGGGAAAATGGTGGATGCAAAAGAATTATGCACAGGGAACATAACAGCTGCCTTCAGTTGTTTAAGACCTCATCCTCACCATCATGAAGAAGGAATTAGTTTCGGTAGCTCCAACAAAGTTGAAGTTTGCTTGTTGACTTGGGAAGCCCCAGGATCACCACAGGTTATAAAGGAGACAAATTTTGCTCAACATAAAGAAGCGCTTTGAGAACACAGCTCCTTAGGAGAGGAATCAGATGAATTATCTCAGCAAATCCAGATGCCCCCAAGGAGAATGTTATCTAGAGAGAAGTAGATACATCATTTTCAAACCATTTTACAGATTCCTAGGGGTTCCAGGGCACTAAAATAGCAAAAGGAAGGAAGCTCAAGACTCCCACCCCACAGTTCCATTCTTATCTGCTTTTCATAGGACTTCTACATATGAACTTTTGTCTAGAAGGCAATGAACATGTCCAAAATGTATACTTGTATGTAGGATATCCAAGGGGTAATGATTTTACTATGACACATGAAACATTACTGAGACTCAGGGTTATAGAAATATTTGAAATGAAGTGAGGTTTGTTCCAAAGCAATCTCCAAATAGGCCAGTGGATCTAGAAGCTACTGGCTTTGTACCATAAGTGAATCCCTTAAATCTCTCTGAACTTCAGTTTCCTTATCTGTAAAAGAAAAAAATAAAGAATACCTCCCTACAGCTCAAAGGGTCATGAGAAGGCTCAAATAAGATAATGCAGGCAAAAACACTTGGTGTATTTTCCAGTATGTGTTAGAAAAATATACAAAGGTTTACTATTATTCATTTCTTGGTTAATCTGTGTGTGTGTGTTTTTTTTTTAACAGCTCTGGGACCCCAAAACAGAACAATGAATTTTGTGACTGAGTTTATCCTCTTGGGTTTCCAAGGTCAAAGGGAGATGCAGAGCTTCTTCTTCTCATTAATCCTGGTTCTCTATGTCCTGGCCCTGCTGGGGAATGGGGCTATTGTCTGTGCTGTGAAATGGGACAGGCGGCTCCACACACCCATGTACATCCTCTTGGGAAACTTTGCCTTTCTAGAGATCTGGTACGTTTCCTCCACTGTCCCAAATATGCTGGTCAATATCCTCTCTGAGACTAAGACCATCTCCTTCTCTGGCTGCTTCCTCCAGTTCTATTTCTTTTTCTCATTGGGTACAACAGAGTGTTTCTTCTTATCAGTTATGGCTTATGATCGGTACCTGGCGATCTGCCGCCCACTGCACTATCCCTCCACCATGACGAGGAGGGGCTGTGTAACCCTGGTCTGTGTATGCTGGGTGACTGGATTTCTCTGCTATCCAGTCCCCATTGTCCTTATCTCCCAACTTCCCTTCTGTGGACCCAACATCATTGACCACTTCGTGTGTGACCTGGGCCCATTGTTCGCACTGGCCTGCATCTCTGCTCCTTCCACTGAACGTCTCTGTTACACCTTCAACTCAGTGATTATTTTTGGGCCCTTCCTCTCCATCTTGGGATCTTACACAATGGTCCTCAGAGCAGTGCTTCGTGTTCCCTCTGGTGCTGGTCGAACTAAAGCGTTCTCCACATGTGGGTCCCACCTAACGGTGGTGTCTCTATTCTATGGAACCCTCATGGTGATGTATGTGAGCCCAACATCAGGGAACCCAGCAGGAATGCAGAAGATCGTCACTCTGGTATACTCAGTAGTGACTCCGCTCTTAAATCCCCTTATCTATAGTCTCCGAAACAAAGACATGAAAAATGCCCTAAAGAAAGTCCTGGCATTGGCACTTAGCCAAAACTGAGACATCTTCAGAAAAGAAGTTGCATTGGTTACTTCTGATCTTAGTTATTTATAATAACCATAGAGAATAGCTTCAGTGAGTATGTTCTGGCTCATACTCAAGTAGACAGTGAGACTTATCTTTCACAGTTCCTTAGCTCATCAATGATAAATGCTCAATAAAGTATTTTAAACATGCATGGCCTCACTGAGTAATTATATGGGGTTGGGTGTGTGTGTGTGTGTGTGTGTGTATATATATATATATATATATCCTTTTTCTGTGATGTATCTTTGCTGGTTTTAATCTTAGCTAATGGAAAGAATCAATTATATGTGTACCTGAAGACTTTCAACACAGTGAAATCCTTTAAATTTAGAAAATAAATATTCTTAAAGACAATGAATGAGCAATGAGTCCAGAAGCCACAACAAAACAAACAAACAAAAAACAATAATAGACATCTTCCATTGTTTGAGGTGGTCTTTCACACCAAGAACACAATATGCTTCACATCTCTATCCCTTAGAGATAAAGTACAAACTCCCCTTTCTGCCATTCAAAGACCTCACTCAAGCTGCTCCAGTCTGTCCTCTCTCCTCTTGACCACTGTGTAAGTCTTGCACTTCACCACGTCCAGTCTTCTTCTTGAACCTCAAACACCTTCACTCCCCACTGGATACCTTTACTCATAGTGCTTCCTCCCCAAATCAGTTGTGACAACCTCCAAATCACTTGTGGTATGGAATATGCCCTAAGCATATTTTTATTTGTACACAGCAGTTTCCATGTCAACCACAGAGGAACAGGTGCCTCTCAGAGGCTGTGTGGCAAAATCTAGATTAGAAAAATATTCAAAGAAAATTTGGCCAAGAACAAATTCCATTTTTATGCCCAAACCCTATGCTGAAATGGAAAGGCAATCAGCTAAGAGGCCAATCTACATAAAATGAGAATATACCCTTTTAGCTGTGGCCACTTCATAGTGAGATTAGGTGTGGGAGGAAGATGGACCTGCCAGTGTTAGCTGATGAAATGCTCTTATATGCTGTTTCTCCGTCTCTCCAACAAAGCATGTTTGGCAATAGTAGTTATGAAACATGGGGCATTCAGGCATAATATTTCTTTGAAATTCAAAATGTTCACAAATCGTACTTTCTAATATATAGTACACACATATTTGTTGCAATATAAAATTATCTTTTGAAGTAAAATTGGCCCTTCAGGAAAACATTTAATCTTGAGCTTTACATGTCCCATGGCCCAAAATCACATACCCTATTTAAGAAGCACAAATGTAAGGAGACCATGAAGTCTTCTGAGAGTTAATGTAGCACATAATTTGTAATATTCCTTACTGGTAAATTATTAAAAAATATCAATGAAATCCCCAGGCAAGAAGTAAGAAATTCACTAGGGACAACATGGAAAGTTCTAGGATCACATGAAGAGAGATTTGAGAATTCTCAACAGTGGCTAAAATTAGGCATAAATTAGGACCAACATATGGCTTCAACACACTCTGTGAGAAACAAGCCATCAGCATCACAGGGTGTGAGAGAAGTGAAGTAATGCATGCCTGAGCCTTTTACACAGGACTTCCACATTAGAGCCAGTGAAGGAGAAAATCTGTGTCACCTCCCTACAGGCTTTCCTCAGGATGGTGTAGGAAAGCTTCACAGTGTGTAGGGGACATCTTCCATGATGGGCACCACAGGTGAGCCTCCTCACCTATACACTTGTTCATTCCATATGCTCAAGAGACTGTTTCAAAGAATATTGGTCTCTCTTTCAGTTCAAGAACCAAAAGAAAAAAAAAATCCCTCAGCGTGCTTAGATTACCATGCAATTCATACTTTCCAAAATAAGTGCACTGAATAGTGCCCAAGTCATCCACAGTTGTTCCTCTTCTCAGGAAGTGGCTGAAGCACCAGGAATAATATAACTTTTGTGGAGATTTTGAACAAAATGGTATGGAACTAGCTTTATCCACTGGGACTGAAAACAAGAGAAAACTGGAATTTTATCAATTTTCTCTCTCAATTATCTCTTTGTTGTGCATTCCATTCCTCACCTGCACCTTCAGGAGAAGTGACATCAAAAAAAAAAGAAGAAAAGATAAAATCAAATCCATGTATGTAAGGACTAAGGTCTCACATAGAGTTTAATAGTGAATATATTAGGAACTGCTTCTTACAATCACATTAGAAATTCTCTGTGAAATTCATTTACCATACTTTCCCTGTGGCTAATAGTTTTTCTGCAACGTTTTTGTTTGTTGTTTTTAATGTCAAAAAGAGTAGTCTACAGCTTAGCTACATGGAGCTCAGTCTTGTACGTTTGGATTTGGGATCGAAGTCTATGAATCTGAGTTTTTAGAATCATTGTTGCTGCTTCTCTGTTCCAAGGGTAAGTGGCTGCTCTCTGTATCATTGCTTTCTTATCTTGTGGAGGAGGGAGGTTTCTTGCTTGGAACAATGGAGAATGTGTAGAGCATGCACAGTGGAGAACCATTCTTTCATGATTTCTCACCTAAATGACTATCAATGCAGGCTTAGTTTACCTCTTCGTAATCATCCTAGTTCCAAAAATTAAAAATTTATCCTCACCTTTAAGTTTCCTTCTGTTCTTGGTGTCTTGTCCTCAAGACTACAACCTGTTTTGACATAATCAGCTCAACAGGAAGGTTACCTTTGCTTCCAGATGGGGAGATTCATATCTCACTTTATGCATTACTAATTTGTTGACCTTGCAACAGCTGCATAATCATAAATATATGTATCTTGACCGGGCGCAGTGACTCACGCCTGTAATCCTAGCACTCTGGGAGGCCGAGGCGGGCAGATTGCTCGAGGTCAGGAGTTCAAAAACAGCCTGAGCAAGAGCAAGACCCCGTCTCTACTATAAATAGAAAGAAATTAATTGGCCAACTAAAATATATAGAAAAAATTAGCCGGGCATGGTGGCGCATGCCTGTATTTCCAGCTACTCGGGAGGCTGAGGCAGAAGGACTGCTTGAGCCCAGGAGTTTGAGGTTGCTGTGAGCTAGGCTAACGCCACGGCACTCACTCTAGCCTGGGCAACAAAGCGAGACTCTGTCTCAAAAAAATAAATAAATAAATATATGTATCTTATTTAATATAACCCATGGTTATAGTAGATTAGATTAGACATTATAATAGAATGGTTTTTTCCTATTTGATTATGTTCAATGAGTACTATAAATACTAAATACATACCACTTCTATCAAATACTATATGTACACTACTTCAATCAAAAAATTTTAAGGGTTGGGTGTGATTGTTCATGCTTCTAATCATGCATATTTGAAGACCAAGGTTGGATGATTGCTTGAGGCCACAAGTTGAAGACCAACCTAAGCAACACAGTGCAAACTTGCCTTTACAAGAAATAGGAAAATTAATAGGGCATGGTGAGACCCCTGTAGTCCCAGCTACACAGGAGGCTGAAGTAGGAGAATCACTCCAGCCCAGCAGCTTGAGGTTGCAGTGAGCCATGATGATACCACCATACTCTAGCCTGGGCAACAGAGTAAGACAGTGTCTCCACAGGGAAAAAAAAATATATATATATATATATATTATATATATATTATATATTATATATATATATATACACACACACACACACACACATTTAAGGCAAATTCTCCTCTTATCAATTAAAAAGTTAACGGTATCTTTTTTAAAACGTTTGGAAGATTCCAGTATGTTTAAGCTATCATTTGCACATTTCTCAGACCCACATTTAATTCTTGAAAATATATCTTCTTCGATGATGGTGTTCTAAAGAAAAAAAGAACAAATTTTGGGACATGGTTAATTATTTTCTGAAACAATACCTATCTTTAGTTCTCTTTTATCTTGTTATTTTGGATATTGGGGGTTATTGTTTAAGTGGACTAAAATAAGATCTTCCAAATATTGAATTTTAAGGGAAAATTCTGACAACAGTAATAAGAAGAACTTTAGAAAAGGATCTCTTGGTGATTTTAGCTTTCTTCTCCCATATATCCTGTATATTTATCTTTAATGAGATATTTCTATTCAATGTATATGAAGCATGACAAATCATCATGTGAAATTATTTATTAGGGGTTGAAAATTAGCGACTTCTTTTATTGTTAAAAAACAAACAATTAAACACTAAATTGGAAATTACCTAGAGTACAATATAAATGACTTTAAATAGGAAACAGCAAAATATATATAACAAATTTCATCATCTAAACATTCTTGTTGATTTTCTCCTGGTATCACTAAAAGAATTTGGTAAAAAGTATATTCTCCTAATGGAAATGGCTCCAGAAAGAAAGAGTATGAATTAATGTGAAAGCACAAATCATTCAAATCCATAAAGTCTCAAATTCAAATCTATTAAAAATAATGACATACAGCCACACATGGTGGCTCACAGCCTGTAATCCAACCAGTCTGGGAGGCCCAGGCAAGAGGATCACTTGAAGTCAGGAGTTCAAGACCAGCCTCAGCAAGAGTTAAGACCCTATCTCTATTAAAAATAGAAAGAGGCCGGGCGCGGTGGCTCAAGCCTGTAATCCTAGCTCTCTGGGAGGCTGAGGTGGGCGGATCCTTTGAGCTCAGGAGTTCGAGACCAGCCTGAGCAAGAGCGAGACCCCATCTCTACTATAAATAGAAAGAAATTAATTGGCCAACTAATATATATAGAAAAATTTAGCCGGGCATGGTGGCACATGCCTGTAGTCCCAGCTACTTGGGAGGCTGAGGCAGCAGGATTGCTTGAGCCCAGGAGTTTGAGGTTACTGTGAGCTAGGCTGACGCCATGGCACTCACTCTAGCCTGGGCAATAAAGTGAGACTCTGTCTCAAAAAAAAAAAAAAAAATAGAAAGAAATTAGCCAGGCAACTAAAATTAGAAAAAAATTAGCCGGGCATGGTGGTGGATGCCTGTAGTCCCAGATACTCAGGAGCCTGAGGCAGGAGGATCGCTTGAGCCTAGGGGTTTGAGGTTGCTATGAGCTAGGCTGATGCCATGGCACTCTAGCTGGTACAACAGAGCAACAGTCTGTCTCAAATAAAAAGATGACATACATGTCCTCATATTTTCAAGAGAATAGCACTAAGTAATTGCTGTATATGAACAGCTTTCACTGGAAAACAACTTAAGTATAAAACCACTTTTGCCTCTATTTCAAGGTTTCTTTATATCAAAAAAGATAAAATGGAACTGATTTTTCATTACTGCCACAGAATATTCAAGCAGACAAGAACTTACAAAGATTCAGGGCCAAAGGACCCCATCAGAATAGGCCAGGATTTGCTCAAGACTTCTAGAATATCCAATACATTTGCCTGCATGAGTCAAACTCCCTATTCCAAGAAAAGCTTCAAGATGCCTCAGCAGCAAAGTAAATTGGCATTATCTGCCTTCTCTCCACAGTCTGAGGACCATGAATAACTCAAGGATATCTACTGTGACACAGTTTGTCCTGCTGGGATTTCCTGGTCCCTGGAAAATGCAGATCATCCTTTTCTCAGTGATTCTGTTGGTCTACATCTTGACTCTGACTGGGAATGTGGCCATCATTTGTGCAGTGAGGTGGGACCACCGACTCCATACCCCTATGTACATGCTCTTGGCCAACTTCTCCTTCCTAGAGATCTGGTATGTGACCTGTACAGTCCCCAACATGCTGGTCAATTTTCTCTCCAAAACTAAAACCATATCCTTCTCTGGCTGCTTCACTCAGTTTTACTTCTTCTTTTCCCTGGGCACTACTGAATGCTTCTTCCTCTGTATCATGGCATATGATCGGTACCTGGCCATCTGCCACCCACTGCACTATCCCTCTGTCATGACTGGCCAGCTATGTGGCATTTTGGTGTCTCTTTGTTGGCTCATTGGTTTCCTTGGATATGTGATTCCCATTTTCTTTATTTCCCAACTACCCTTCTGTGGTCCCAACATCATTGATCACTTTCTGTGTGATGTGGATCCACTGATGGCATTGTCCTGTGCCCCTACACCCATCATAGAGCGTGTTTTCCATTTTATGAGCTCTCTTATCATCATTCTCACATTTTTGTACATCCTTGGGTCCTATGTCCTGGTACTCAAAGCTGTGCTTCAGGTTCCTTCCTCAGCTGGACGGAGAAAAGCCTTCTCTACCTGTGGTTCCCACTTGGTGGTGGTGTCTCTGTTCTATGGAACCATAATGGTGATGTATGTGAGTCCCCCGTCTGGCAATTCAGTTGTTATGCATAAGATCGTCACACTGATATATTCCATGGTAACACCAGTCTTAAACCCCCTCATATATAGCCTACGCAACAAGGACATGAAATATGCCCTCTCTCATGTCTTTTGTAGAATAAGAATTAACCACAGCTCATGAAAAGGTTTTGTATAACCCAATGACTCTCTTTTTGCAAGTGGTAGAATAATCCTCTCCCCTCTGTACAAACTACCTTGGCTTTAGTCATAGCCATCAGAGTCCTTTTGTGCAAAGCAAAACTCTTCGTGTATCTGATCATATTTTGATGAGCTTCTAGTTTCAGAAATATGTTCCATGGGGAGAGATAGGTCCCTAATACTTGGTAAAAATAAAACTTAAAAATTTTAATATCTACTTCCAGGAAGGTTTTGACTTAGTGTGCAGTCTCTGTCCACACAATTTTATTTAGATTTATGAATAATATTGGTTATTTGCCTAAATAGTTGTCTATTATTTCTTTATGAAGACATAAAATTTGCCTGTTGTCCTGGATTTTTGGCAACACGTCATTGTCGGTTACACTAAGAAACAGTAAATTCAGTTTCACAATTCTTAGTTCATCACCCTCATCAACAGTATACAAGGTGAGGCTGAAAGTTAGATTGAAGCCACGAATGAGGATACCTTTGTTGAGAGTTTTTAGGGTGCGGTCCCCCTAAGTGAAGTGAGGGGTACATCAAGAGAACCACTTAGAGGGCCTGACCTTGTCCCCTGGAATTTGAGGGACACATGGACTGTTCCTGATTTACACCTGGAAAAAATTTAAAGACTTTGAAAGAGCTAGCTCTGAGAGCACAGCAGGAAGAGATGGGCTATAGCAGGAGCAAACTAAATCCCCACCCATAATAAAGCAAATACAGAATACCCATATTTTCCCTGGTTACATGGAAAGTAACCTTCTTAGACTGTCTTAAAAGGGACCTCACCCAAGAGTACTACTCGGAGAAGTAAGGCCAAAAGTGAGTCTATATTAAGTGGGTCACCCAAATCCAGGTATGACAGGCGTCATAAATAGCCAACCAGTGAAGCATTGCCCACATCAAAGAACTGCTATTTGAGTAGCCCACTTCATAAAAAGAAAATATTTCAGGAGAGAAAAATCAACATTCAGACTTTTGTTAAACCTGTAAAGCAGCAATATCTGATCACACCAGTCAAGGAACAGTCTTTCTGCCCTTTCTTCTCCCCCACCCCAAACCTCCAGTAACCAGAGGCAGCATAGTAATGTAGGAGAGGAAAAGAGAAAAGTAAGAGGGAAAGAAGCAGATCAAGACTGAATTCAGACTCAATCTGGAGAGGTAAGTTTTAATTTGGATAAAAAATTCAAATTTTATTATTAGACTATACAGTTGACCCTCAGTATCCATGGGTTCCACATCCATGGATTCAACCAACAGCAGATCAAAAATATTTGAAAAAAATTGCATCAGTACTGAACATGTGTAGACTTTTTTTGGTCATTATTCCCTGTACAGTATAAGGGCTATTTACATAGCATTTACATTATATTAGGTATTACAAGTGATCTAGAGGTGATTGAAAGTACACCAGAGAATGTGCATAGGTTATATGCAAATACTACACCATTTTACATAAGAGACTTCAGCATCATACATTTTGGTATCTGTAGGAGGTCCCAGAACCAATCCTTTGTGGATATTGAGGGATGATTGTACTAGACTTTCCAATATCTGCATAAAGAGATCATGTATTAATACTAAAAGTAATTATAAGAGCTATTATACTAATTCAAAGCTAACAGAAAGAAATAATAACAATTAGAGCAAAGATAAACAAAACAGAGAATAGAAAAACCATAGAGAAAATCAATAAAACCAAAAGTTGGTCCTTTGAAAAGATCAACAAAATTGACAAACCTTTAAAAGACTGACTAAATAAACATGTGAAAAAATGCTCAACATCACTAATCATCAGAGAAATGCAAATTAAAACCACAATAGGATATCGCCTTACCCCCGTTAGAATGGCATTTATCAAAAAGTCCAAAAACAGTAGATGCTAGTATGGATGCAGAGAGAAAGGAACGCTTATATACTGTTGGTGAGACTGCAAATTAGTACAACATCTATGGAGAATAGTATGGAGACTCCTCAAAGAACTAAAAGTAGTCTGACCACTTTATCTAGCAATCATACTATTGGATATTTACCCAAAGGAAAAAAGACTTTTCATCAAATAGACACTTGCACTACAATGTTTATTGCAGCACAATTTACAATTGCAAAGATGCAGAATCAACCCAAGTACTCATCAATTCATGAGTGAATTAATAAAATGTGGTATATGTATACCATGCAGTATACTGAGCCATAAAACAAGATGAATTAATATCTTTACAACAATCTGGATGGAACTGGAGACCATTCTCCTAAGTGAAGCATCTCAAGAATGGAAAAACAAACACCACACGTACTCACTATTAAATTGGAACTAACTGATGAGCACACATGTGCACAGAGGGAAATAAAACTCAGTGGAAATCAACCAGTAGGGAGGGAGCAGTGGGGAGGGGCAAAAACCTACGCAACAGGTACTATGAATACTATTTGGTTGATAAGCACATCTTTAGCTGGGATTCAAGCATTACAAAAGTGATCCATGTCACCTAAAACATTTGTATCCCCTTAATATTTTGAAATTAAAAAAAAAATTTTAAATGACTAAGAAAAAAGAGAGAACACTTAACTAAATTAATAAAACAGAAATGACACAGGGGATATTACTAGTCTTTACTAGATATTACTAGTTTTATAGATATAAACAAGATTATAAGAGGATAATATGAGCAATTATATGCTAAAAAATTAGATAACCTAGACAAAATGGCCACAGAAACTACCAAAACTGACTCAAGGAGACATAGAAAGTCTGAATAGATCTATAATAGGTAGAAAAATTGAATCAATAAGCAAAATAACCAACAAAGAAAACTCAGGACCACATCACTTCAATGGTATATTCTACCAAACATTTTAAAAGAATTAACATCAGTCTTTCTCAAACTCTTCCAAAAAAGAAAAAAATAAGGAATATTTCCTAACTAATTTTATGAAGCCAGAATTACCCTGACCACCTGACCATATCACAAGAAAAGAAAATTGTAAATCAATGTCTCTTATGAATATAGATGCAAAAATCCCCAACAAAATACTAGCAAATCAAATCCAGCCGTATATTTAAAAAGTTAAACACCATGACTAATTGAAATTTGTCCCAAGAATGCAAGGGTGGTACAACATAAGAATCAATCAATATAATAAACCACATTAATAGATTGAAAGAAAAAATACAAGATCATCTAAATTGATTTAGAAAAAGCAATTCACAAATCCCAACACCTTCTATGATAAAACCACTCAACAAATTAGAACCAGAAGGAAACTTCCTCAACATGATAAAGGACATTTATGAACAACCCAGAGCTAACATCATACTCAATAATGAAAGACTGAAAGCTTTCTCTCTAATATCAGAAACAAGACAAGCTTGCTTTTAATACTTTAATTCAACATTGTACTGGAATTTCTAGCCGGAGCAATTAGGCAATTAAAAAAATCAAATGAAAGGCATTGAAACCAGAAAGGGACAAGTAAAATTATCTCTGTTTGTAGATGACACAATACTATTTATAGAAAATCAGAAAGAATCCATACATACACCAAAAAAGAAACCCACTAGACCTGATAAATAAATTTAACAAAGTTGCAGGATACAAGATCAATATACAAAAATCAGTTATATTTCTAATATACAATGACTAATTAGAAAGGGAAATTAAGAAGCCAAAATCATTTACAATAGCCTCAAAAATAATTAAATACTTAGCAATGTATTTAATCAAGGTGGTGCAAGACTTATGCACTAAAAACTACAAAACATTGTAAAGAAATATAAGAAGACTTAAATGCAAAAACATCTTATGTTCATAGATTGGAAGACTTAATATTGCTAAGATCGCAATACATCAGAAAATTATCTACATATTCAATGCAATCCATATCAAAATTCCAATGGGTTTTTTTTTTACAGAAATGCAAAAGCCAATACTAAAATTCATAGAGAATATCAAAGGACCCAGAATAGCCAAAACAATCTTGAAAAAGAAGAACAAAGTTAAAGGACTCATACTTTACAATTTCAAAACTTACTACAAACCTATGGTAACCAAAGCAATGTGGTATTAGTATAGGATAGACATATAGATCAATAGAATAGAATGGGAAGTCCAGAAATAAATTTGATATCTGTGGTCAATTAATTTTTAACAAGAGTGACAAGATCATTCAATAAAGAAAGAATAGTCTCTTCAACAAATGGTATTGCAACAAATGGATATCACATGCAAAAGAATAAAATTGAACTCTTCTCATCATGTAAAAAGATTAACTCAAAATTGATCAAATACCAAAATATAAGTGCTAAGATTATAAAACTTTTATAGAAACAGGTTTAACTCTTTGTAACCTTCGATTAATCAATAATTTCTTACATATGAGACCAAAACTACAAGCAATAAAATTCAAAAATAAATTAGACTTCATCAAAAATGATTCTATTAACAGATTGAAAAAGCAATGAAAGAACATTTTTGCAAATCATATATCTGATAAAGGTCTAGTGTCCAGAATATGTAAAGAACTCTTTCAACTCAACAACAAAAACACAGCCCAATTTTTAAATAGGCAAAGGACTTAAATAGACATTTCTCCACAGAAGAGATACAAGTGATCATAAAGTATATAAAAAGATGCTCAACATCATTAGTTATTAAAGAAATGAAAATAAAAATGACAATGAGGTACCACTTCATACCCCCTGGTATGATTATAATTTTTTAAAAAACTGAAAATAACAAGTGTTGGTGAGGATATGGAGAAATTGTGACACTCATATATTCCTGGTGGGAATGTAAAATGGTGAAACCACTTTAGAAAATAGTTTGGCAGTTTCTCAATGAGTTAAATATAGATTTACCATATGACTCAGCAATTCTACTTCTAAGTATATATGAGAGGGAATAACTCCCTAACTTATTTTCAAAAGAATTGAAAATGGGTATTCAAATAAAAATTTGTACATGAATGTTCATAGCAGCACTATTCATAATAGCTAAAAGAATCTAAACATCCATCAACTGATGAATGTGGGTTTTTGCATAATTAATATAACAGTTATTTATTTTATTTCAAAATATCAAGGGGTTACAAATGTTTTTGTTACATAGATACACTGTATAATGCTGAATGAAGTCAGGGCTTTCAGTGGGCCCAAAACCAGGACAGAGTTCATTGTACCCAATAGGTTAAGTGTTTATCCCTCACCCCACTCCCACCTTCCTAGCTTCTTAGTCTCCAATGTCTTTTATGTCTTTTTGTGCCCATGCATACCCATGATTTAGCTCCCACTTGTTAGGGAGATCATGTAGTGTTTGTTCTTCCATTCCTGAGATTCTTCACTTAGGATAACAGTCTCCAGTTCCATCCAAGTTGCTGCAAATGACTTTATTTCATTCCTTTTTATAGCTGAGTAGTACTCCATGATGTGTGGGGGGGGGGTCACATTTTCTTTATCCATTCATGAATTGAAGCAGGTGGAAGCGGGGGAGGGGATGGGTAAATTCACAGCTAATGGGTACAATGCACACTATCTGGTGGATGGGCACACTTATAACTTTGACTCAAATGGTACAAAAGCAATTTATGTGGCCAAAATATTTGTACCCCCATAGTATTCTGAAATTTAAAAAAGACCTCTACTCGAATGTATATTGCAGCACAATTCACAATTGCAAAGATATGTAATCAACCTAACTGATAAGTGTATTTTAAAGTGTGGTATATCTAAATGATGTAATATTATTCAGTCATAAAAATAATTAAATACTGATACATAATACAGCATAAATAAACTTCAAAAATGTTATGCTAGGTGATAAAAGCCAGGCAAAAAAGACCACATATTTTATGATTCTAATACATAAATTATGCAGAATAGGCAAATCCATAGAGAAAGCAGATTAGTGGTTGCCAGGGTTAGGAGGAAGGGGAATGGGGAGTGACTGCTTAGTGGGTACAAGAATTCCTTTTGGGGTGATGAAAATTCTCTGAACTAGTTAGTGGTGATGGTTGTACAACATTGTGATTGTGCTCAATGCCACTGAATTATGCCCTTTAAAATGGTTCAAATGGTAAAATTACGTTATGTGTATTTTACCACAAAATATAAAATATGCATATATATAATGTTTTCATATATGTGTGTATGTATGTACACATATATATAGTTTTTTAAAACTGAGTTGCAAACACAAATCTAACTACATAAAAAAAGGAAGGGGAATATTACCCCTATTAAATGATAGCTAAACAAAGTCTCTGAGCCTACTTCAGCTTTCCTTGAAGTTTATCAAGAGCTCTTTTCTGGAGAAGTCAATGGGCAAGGTCATGCATGAGTGCTGGAAAACACAGGGATGACCACATTCTGGGCAACCGATAGGGATGCAGCATGGGGCAGTCACAGACAGGGATATGGTCAGAAAGAAAGACCCATCTCGACCTACCTTTTAGGCCGGTGATGACCTACCTCCAATTCTCAGGTGTAGGTGAAGGCAGAACACATCTACGGTGTCAAATGAGTTTCCTTAACAGGCAACAAGGCATCAAAGGATGTGCAGGACCTTTGTCAGTTCATGGTCCAGGCAAGCCATGTACAATAAGAATCTGAGCCGGGATTACTTAACTCTGGGTCAGATACAAAGGATGTTTCACAGGCAGCTGGTATCTTGGAAATGGTAGCTCATAATGCATTTGACTCTTAAAGTCATTGTGTTCCAATTAATACTCCAGTAGTTTCCATCCATTTCTAGTTCCAAAATGCCAACCTGAGGTTTCCTTCACTTCACTCCTAAAGATTCATTTTGCCACTTTCTTGCATTAAATCTGTGTTTCTTGCATTAAATTTGCATTCCATGTTGTCTTCTTTGTTGGTTTACTCTCTCATTTTAGTGATACACATTTTTCAGAAGCTTCTTGAGAATCAGCACAATACCAAGAAAAGTTTCCAATACCTTGAATGTCTTAAAATGTCTCTATTCTACCCCTTATAATTTATTGATAGTTTTAGCTGGGTATAGAATTCCAGTTTAGAAATCATTTTCTATCAGAAATTTAAAGATATATTCCATTGTCTTTTTGCTCCTATTGTCACTCTTCAAAAGTCCAAAACCATTTTGATTCCTGATCCTTTATGTGTGGCCAACTTTTTGTCTCAAAGGAATGAAGAATGTTGCTCATCAATCAGTAGTTCTTTCATCCATCCAAGATAAAAAGCAGTTAGGAGTTAGAACTAATTGAACTAATTCAGAAGCCTATGCCATCAGAATATTTTTTTTTTCTGGAAATAACCGTTACACTACACTTCTCCAATCTGAAATTCTGTCTGATCCATGGGGCTTAAGTCCTGATCTTTAAGCCTTGCCACTGCTACCTGCTGAAAATTGACTCTCTTAACTTTTATGGGTTGTTGATACAAGCCACCTGATTTTAATATCCCCCACTATTTATTAAATGAGCTCATCCTCTGACCTGTGTGTGGAGCCTTGCTACTCAGAGAACTGCGGCATCACCTGGAAGCTGGTTAGAAATTCAGAATCCCAGGTAACACTCCAGAGCTATTGAATGAGAATCAGTAGTGTAACATTCCCCAGGTGATTCATTTGCACCCTGAAGTCTGAGAACCACTTGTATCTTGGGGAAGTATAAAAAATACTAATGCCAAGGACTTTTATTTAATTTGCCTGCCATAAACCCTGGCTACCAGGAGTTTTAAACACTTCCCAGGTAATTCTAATGTATAGACAAGGTTGAAAATCACTGGCCTAGATCGTTACTATTCAGTGTGGCCTGCAAACCAGCAAATTCAACATTAGCTAAGAGCTTGTCAGGAAATCAGACTCTTAGGTCTCAACCTCCTGAATTGGAGTCTGCAGTTTAACAAGATCTCCAGGTGATTCACATGCACATTAAATTTCGGGAACTCCTGGCACACTGTCATTGATCTCAATTTCACTTACAAGCTGGACCAGTGACCATCAGTGAAGGTTTTCTCATTGCTCATCATTGTCACTTTTCCTAGAAGTCATCTTTTAAAGAAGTGGATTAAGAGGACTCTAGAAAGAAACTCCAATGTTTTAGAAGAAAAGTAAAAGACCAATGATTAAAAAAAAAAAAAACTGAAGCTAAATCTACTCTCATATTTGCACTAGTTTCAAATTTCCCACTCAGAAAGTGAAATCAGCGTGGAAACTGACAATATAACTAAATTCATCAATTAAATGATTTCTGTAGATAGACAATTTTGAAATTTCTTCCTCACTAATTCCTCAGTCATTATCAGGTCACTCAAGGCAGCTTCTACCTAGTACCAACCACCTGGTCATTACAGTGAAAGACTCCAAGAAAATTGAGTGAATTTAATTTTTAAGTGACCAGCAGAATACAGTTTTCTGTTTCTCTGTGTTAAGTACCTCATTTAAATTACAGAGGAAAGAGTTGTTTACAAACATGTCTCAGTTTCAGAATTAGAGTCATAGGCAAAACTATTTATTTCACTGATGCCCACAGATCATGATTCCTTAGTGGCATGCAAACTCTTTGCAATAGAAAGCCTCCTGAAATTTGGTATTTCCCCTGGCTCCTGTATATCAGCAACTCTAGCCAATATACTAGAGTTAATATAGAGAGGGGCTAACATACTAAATGCTAGGTTAGCCCCAAGGGTTGGAGAGAGAATGCACTCCAGGGGAAACTTGGGGAGGCCACTGAGACCACGTGGGGAGAGACATGGGGTTTTACAGTAATACCTCAGAGGAAACACAGATTTAACACCAATTAACATGTTGTACATCTCAGCAAATTCCTAGAAAACAAGCCTCTGGAGTCTCCAGAAATGAAGGAAGTGTGATGACCCACATATAATGCCCTCACCTGGAGTTTTCCTCATCAGAGCCAGGGAGGAGGAGATGCTTACTGCTGAGGTTATGTGTGACTCCACCGTGCCCATCCTGCTCTCCGTGGTGAGCCAGGAAAGCCATCACTGCGTGTAAGAGAAAAGGACTGATGGTCTGTATTACAACCACTGCTGTGGTACACTGCAGAGTGCCTTTCACTTTGTAAATCTCATTAACACTGCTTCTCTGGAGAGACTCAAAGGAGGCAGTATGATGGAATAGTGTAGAGGTTCCATATGTGGAATGCAGAACATGTATCCATTGGGTAAAAAGTCATGCCTGTTCTCTGAGCCATACTTGGAAAATTAAGGGTTAGAATAGATCATTGTACCATTTTTTCCCATTCTATGACTTCGTGATTGTTAGAGATCATCTTTATGAAAGCAATCTCACTTTCCAGGAGTATTCAGGTGGTGTGTTCTTTCTCTCAGGCTAATGTGGAAGACGAATATACTAAGTAAGGGACATTGGAAGAAGGTTATTTAATCAAGCTATTGTACTTGGGGTGAGTGGACTGGTGTGTTGATTGGTGGTTTCTTATACTGAAAGAAGTACAGTATATGAAAGAGCTGGTCCCTTAGGATTATAGTTCAAATAATGATTTATGGAAACTCAAATCATGAGAAACAATATGTTTATGGCATAAAATGGTGAATATTCCATTCTAATAACATAACTACACCCAGAAAGTAATTTTGGAGACTTTGGAGTGGGGGCAGTCATGCAAAACTTTGTGGAGTCAGTTTATGCTATCAATGTGGAAACTCTGAAAATTGATTATTCAGGCTTTTCCATTAAGCTCCCCACCCTTTGATGATTCCATCATTTATCTACACTTTCTCCAAAGGCTTCAGGAAAATAATGTTGCTGCTAATAAATCCCTTACAGAGTCTAGTGGTAGAAAAGATGAAATGTGGTGGGAAGTTGTCAGTGTATAATGGAGAGCTTCCTAAACTGTTATTCACATTAAGCAGGCATGGCACATTTCTCAGAACAAAGGACGGGAAGCTCACATCTCATGATTCTGATTCCTGGTTTAAATCTGTGAGGCTGGACAGGTCTCTGATCTGTGTAACAGGATGGTGATTTATTTATGTTTCATAAATAACAATCTGGAAATCACCTACTGAGCACCTTATTCAAGAAAGATGGTAAACAAATGTCTTTTAAATTCACCAGTGACTGGAAAGCTGGACAACTTTAGAACTTGGATGCTGAAAACTTTTTCTGTGCTTCTTTAAAACCATCAAGGGTCTAGTGATATTGAAGTCCAAACCTTCATTCTCAAGGATGATGATACATGATCCTTCTTTCAAATTCTGTGTTCTTCCTTGCCTTTCAAATTTCTTCTTTTACATTCCTAACAAAGTTATGACTGGCGACCTCCAATACACAAGGCACGAGATCTGAATTTAACAAGAAACTCAATATTGAAACTATCATTTTTTTGTTAAGACTTAACCAGTACATTTTAAATATTAATCAGTTACAAGATTAATGTTGTTTAAACACATTTATTTGCACACTTTATTCAAAACTTAAATACATAACTTTGTTGCTACTGAAAAGTACATGCTATTCCAAATATTTGAAAATGTCCTCTTCTTTCTTTCAATAAACAAAATTAATTCTAACAGATAAAATTACAGATAAAATCTCATTTGATCTCAGATTTCTTTGTTTTTGCTATCCATAAAGCTCACTAAAACTAAATATTTGTATTGAAAGCATCATTTTCTTTATTTCATATAAGTAGGATATGAATATGTAAATAAGGTAGTTCCTGTTTGTATAGTATGTGTAAAAAAATAAGCACTCGCAAATAGAGGTATTTAAAAAAAAATAATATTCTCATTGTTCTTTAAAGCAAAGATATTTGATATAGTGAGGATTTTTTTGGGTGTCATTCAACTAGCTAGAGTGAGATTTAAAAAGAAAATCCTGGGGTCAGGGGAGGTTTATAAAAATATATATATATATATACACATATATATATATACATATATATATATATATATATAAAATCCTTAAAAGGAAATGTAAAAGCAGCCCTGCGTCATGGGAATAGTGACGTCTGCGAGAACTAATTCAGTGGTCCGGGTGTGAGTTAAATCTCCATGCAGCAGCCAACTGATTTTGTTTTGTTGCCAAACGTCTACCCAATCTCATACCAGCTATCCTCAAAATATGTCTCTTTTACAACAAGTTGGGCTAAATAAGAGAAAATGAATAACTTTGTGTATGAATACCCATAATCAACATTGGATACAGATCAAAAGCTGAATAGGTCTTCTTAAGCATCAAAGGAAAGAAAGAAAAGAACATTGTCTTGTTGTACCACTGGTATAGAAAATTCTAGTTGCATTGGATTCTAGCAAAATAATACTGAGATTTAGAACCACAATCACTTCAAAATATGATAGGATTTATTCTCACTCACCTGGTCTCATAATATCTCATGTATTTTTCTGTATAGCTCAAGTTCCCTTCTCAATAAAGTCCTTGAGATATATAGAAAGAAAAGAAACTTAGGTTACACCCAGTGTCTTTCTTCTTTGTAGATTTGAGACCCATGAACAGGTCAGCAACACATGTTGTGACTGAATTTGTTCTCCTGGGATTCCCTGGTTGCTGGAATGCACAGATTTTCCTCTTCTCGTTGTTCTTGGTGGTTTATGTCTTGACCTTGCTGGGAAACGGAGCCATCATCTGTGCAGTGAGATGCGACCCACGACTACACACCCCCATGTACTTTCTGCTGGCAAACTTTGCCTTCCTTGAGATCTGGTATGTTTCCTCCACTGTTCCTAACATGCTGGCCAACATTCTCTCCAAGACCAAGGCCATCTCATTTTCTGGATGCTTCCTCCAGTTCTATTTCTTCTTTTCACTGGGCACAACTGAATGTCTCTTTCTAGCAGTAATGGCTTATGATCGGTACCTGGCCATCTGCCGCCCACTGCACTACCCTGCCATTATGACTAGAAGGCTCTGTCGCATGCTGGTGTCTTTCTGTTGGCTCATTGGATTCCTTGGATACCCAATTCCCATTTTCTTCATAGCCCAACTCCCCTTCTGTGGCCCTAATATCATTGATCACTTCCTGTGTGACATGGACCCACTGATGGCTCTGTCCTGTGCCCCAGCGCCTATCACGGAATTTATTTTTTATACGCAGAGCTCCCTTGTCCTCTTTTTCACTATTACATACATTCTTCGATCCTATACCCTGCTGCTCAGAGCTGTTTTTCGGATTCCCTCTGCAGCTGGCCGGAGAAAGGCCTTCTCTACCTGTGGCTCTCATTTGGTTGTGGTGTCTCTCTTCTATGGGACAGTCATGGTAATGTATGTAAGTCCTACCTATGGCATCCCAACTTTGATGCAGAAGATCCTCACACTGGTATATTCAGTAGTGACTCCTCTCTTTAATCCCCTGATCTACAGTCTTCGTAATAAGGACATGAAACTTGCCCTGAGAAATGTCCTGTTTGGAATGACAATTAGTCAAAATTCATGAGCCAAAAATATGCCATACTTACAAGTTCTAAGGAAGAACAAGATGGAGATGTATCAGTTCTTTCAGTGATTTTTTAGTCCTCAGCCTGAGTAGTTAGAGGTCATATATTTTACCTAAAGTGTGCCCAGCTAAATACCTTTTTGATACTGACTACTTAAATCTCACTTCACTGGTCTTCAACAGAATTGCTATATTGAAATGCCCTCCCTGAGATGCCCCATGGTTCATCACTGCACATCTTCTTCCTCATTACGACAGGGTAGCAAACCCAACTTTGACTACAGGTGTGCTCCTGGTATCTTTATGTGATAGGAATCAACAGTAGCACAATACCCAGCATAGAATAAGGCCTCAAAAATGTTTTTTAAATATTTTTATCTAAGTTGTAACAAATTTAAGCAATTCAGAAGTACATAAAAATGACAGATTTTTATATAGGCAAAGGACTTGAATAAACGTTTCTCAAAAGAAGATATACAAGCACAAGAAAAGACACTCAGCATCATTAGTCATTAGGAAAAGGCAAATCAAAATCACAATGAGACACCATTCATACCCACTAGCATGTTTAGATTCAAAAAGACAGACAATATCAAGTGTTGGCAAGGATGTGGAAAAATTGGAACTCTTATACATTGCTGGTAGAAATGTAAAATGGTATAGCCCCTTTAGAAAACAATTTGGCAATAGTTAAACATAGAATTACCATATGACCCAACAATTTCACTTGTAGGTATAAACCCAAGAGAACTAAAAACATGTTTACACAAAAAACACATACACAAATATTCATAGCAGCATTATTCATAATAGCCAAAAAGTAAAGCAAAATAGCCTAATTGTCCATCAACAAATGAAAGGACAATGAAAATGTGGTATATGCATACAGTGAATATTATTCTGTGATTAAAATGCAGTTAAGTATCATACATGCTACAACATGGATGAACATTGAAAACATTATGCTAAGTGAAACAAGACACAGAAGACCACATATTATATGATTCCATTTACATAAAATGTCCTGAATAAGCAAATCCATAGAGACAAAAGTAGATTAGTAATTGCCATGGACTAGGGAAAGGAGAGGATGGGAAATGACCACTGCTAATGAGCACTCAATTTCTTTTGGGGGTGATAAAAATGTTCTGGAAATATAATAAATAGTGGTGATGGTTACGAATATACTAAAGCCTTGTGAATATACTAAAAATTATTGACTTGTACACTATAAATGAGTGAATTTTTCATCAGGAAAATGCAGATCAAAACTACAATGAGATGTCACCTCATATGTGTTAGGATGACTGCTCTCAAAAGGACAAACAATAACAAATGTTGGTAATGTTGGTGAAGATGGGATAAAAGGAAACCCTTGTACACTGTTGGTGGGAATGTAAATTTGTGCAGCTACTATGGCAAACAGTATAAAGTTTCCTCAGAAAACTAAGACTAGAACTACTATATGATCCAGCAATCCCACTTTTGGGTATATATCCAAAGGAATTGAAATCAGGATCCAAAGGAATTGAAAGTGATATCTGCCCTAGCATGTTCATTGCAGCATTGTTCACAGTAGCCCTGACATAGAAGCAACCCAAACGTCCATCTACGGATAAAAGGATTTCTTAAAATGTAGTATATTCATACAATGGGATATTATTCAACCTTAAAAGGAAAGAAATCCTGCCATTTGCAACAACACGGATGAATCTGGAGGACATTATGCTAGATAAAGTAAGCCAGACATAGGACAAATACCACATATATAATGAATGTAAAATAGTAAAACTCATAGAAGCAGAGGGTGGAATGGTAGTTTTCTGGATAGGGGGGAGAGTAAAACAGTGAGGTCTTAGTCAGAGGGTACAAAGTTTCTGTTACACAAGATGAGTAAGCCCTAGAGATCTACTATATAGCATAAAGCCTATAATTAACAATACTGTTTTGTATACTTAAAATTTTACTAAAAGAGCAGATCATATGTTATGTGTTCTTATCACAAAATAATAATAATGGTTAATAATGGGATGAGAGGAAACCTTTTGACAGTAGTGGATAGGTTATGGCATAGAGGCTGTGGTGATAATTTCACAGGTATATACTTATCCTCAAACTGATCAAGTTGTACTTTAAATATGTACAAATTTTTGTATGTCAATAATACATCAATAAAGCATTGGGTTTTTTTAAAATCTGAACGTGTTTTCCAAAGAAATCTAGAAGCAAAAATAAAAATAAAGATTAAAAATCTTAGCCCTACAAATTTTCTACTATAGGGCAGAATATGGTCTTACTTGTGCTGTACTGCCCTCTAGTGGTCATTGTGCTTCCATTGCCTGCTTAAGCATAAAACAGGAAAAACCTCAACTCACACAGACATAAGAAAAGGAGTATATCCATTAATTGAATCTTCTAGTTAAGACTGACGGGGGTGGGGTGGGGAGGACCTTTTCATATTAAGTATTAAACATTTCTATAGTATATTATCCCACTTTTATACTTTAGTAAGTTGAAAATAATTTAATCTTTTTACCCCACAGGGACTCAGGAAGTGTAAGTTGTTGGGACAGGCAATCAAATGATGGGGGTCCATATCCCAGTTCTACACCAGCTAGCTATGAGTCCTTACATACGTCACTTCACCTCTCTGGTCCGAATTCCTTTATCTGTAAGATAGGAAGGTTCAACTGAGTGAATTTTCTAGGGTTGCTTACACTCATTTTTCTCCTCAAAACATGATAGGACTCATGACACGTACGTTGTAGGGGGCAGGAAACAGATACGTGAACAGCCCATTTTAACTTGCTGTACAAAGTGTTGTAGCAAAGTAAACACAGGATGTTGTCAGAACACGTGAGAGGAACATGTAACCCAGTCAGGGCCTAAGGGTGTATTGATGTGGCCCAATTACAGGACGGGGGATGACACAGACACACATGGACATGACAATGACTCGAGTGACCAATGCACCGGTTGCTTTATTTTTATACCCCCCAGACCCGAGTTTAGTTCCTTGTACGTGAGCATCTGAGCATAGCAGCGATATCAGTCAATTCCAGAGTTGTTTCAAAAGGGAACAATTTCCCATGGTCTCAGACCTCAAAACGGTTACTAAAGTTAAGGTGCCGGACAGAGCTCAAAAGCCAAGGCCGAGATAGGCAACATAAAACAATGCAGCCATTTGAAGTGCTCCTTGGTCTCAGTCCCAGGTGGTGGCTCCTCCCTGGCCCCCACGGTTGTGTCTGTCTTAGGTTGTCCCCCCTCCATGGGGAGTCTTACCCGTCATTGACTACCAACAATCAATCGAGGGCCAGTTCTTGGGAGAGTTCTTCTTGTTCTTGTTCTCATGGCCTCCAGACTCCCACCACGGGGGCCCTCCATGTGGGGGTTGGGAGCATTTGCTTATGTGCAACAACTCAGGCCTCTTATCAAGTCACAAGGCAGCAACCGTGGCTGAAGAAAATGCTGACTACTGCTGCGTCAGGCAGCACATGTACATCACAGACTATAGTGAATGATTAGTATAAGGCGCAACACCAGAATCAGCCCCCAACAGTGTATGGAAGGTGGTAGGGAAATCTTTGAGAAGTAACATCTAAACTGACACCTGATGGGTGAACGGGAATTATCCGATGAGCAGGGATAGAGGAGGAGCGTGGAAGAAGAAACAATATTTACAAAAGATCATAAATGTGGCCGGGTGCATTGGCTCATGCCTGTAATCCTAGCACTCTGGGAGGCCGAGGCGGGAGGATTGCTCGAGGTCAGGAGTTCAAAACCAGCCTGAGCAAGAGCGAGACCCTGTCTCTACTATAAATAGAAAGAAATTAATTGGCCAACTAAAATATATATATAGAAAAAATTAGCCAGGCATGGTGGCGCATACATGTAGTCACAGCTACTTGGGAGGCTGAGGCAGAAGGATTGCTTAAGCTCAGGAGTTTGAGGTTACTCTGAGCTAGGCTGACACCACAGCACTCACTCTAGCCTGGGCAAAAAAGTGAGACTCTGTCTCAAAAAAAAAAAACAACAAAGATCATAAATGAAAGGTAGTAAGCATTCAGGAAAGTGAGAATAGTTCATTTTGGCTGGAATACACAGTGTAAGGGAGAAATGTCAAAAGATATAATAGAGCTAAGCACGGGCCAGCCCATTTAAGGTTGTTGTATAAATCAAAATGACAACTTTGAACTTTTTCATAAGAGCAATGGGAAAAGTTTGATAGGTTTGGTTCAGAGATGACATAATCATTTATATTTTTGAAAGATCAATATGACTACATAATAAAGAACACACTAGAGAAGTGAGGTCAAGATTAAAGGGAGAGGACCAATTATAAGAGCACTGAAGTAATTAAAAGAAGAGATGGTGACCTGATTTCAGATAGTACTTCTCAAAGTACAGTGTGCAATGAGAAAAGAACAGAAATTGAGAGAAAGCTTTAGAAACTTTTATAGCAAGTCAACACTTCGATAATGTCCAAGCTTGTATCAGTTGACTCATCTCCGTGAACAAGATACAAACCAGTTTGGGTGTTGTAGTACTACCTGTGTATACTAGTCAGGTACAATGGAACCACATTAATCAAGTGATATTTTAAAGATGGCTTGTAAACTATAACCCAAAAGTATATAAAAATTGAGAAAACATACACTTTATATTTATAGCTTATTTCATGATCCTTTTAATTTTACTTTATATAATATAATAAGTTAAATTTTGGAAATATAATTTATATTATTTTTAATTCCAATTTATTTATGGCAAAATAGGCTGTATTGAATACCTTTTCAAGAAAAGATACATCCTTTCTGAATGTAGTCATTGTAGTAAACCAAATGATAACAATGGAAATGGTTCCCAACAAATGAAGACAAAAGTTCATACTGGTTTTACTCAGAAGTATGAATCCTCCTATATCTTTAATAACATAGCTATAATTATGTGTGAAGTGCTAAAACCAAAGGTGTTACTTGCAGAGATACATTGGCTAATGATATGACAAAACCATCAAAACTTAAGCATCTTTCACATACAAAACGTAAAGAAATAAGTTCAAAACCAAAGAAATTTTTAAACAAATATTACTGAAATCATAAAAGAAACCAAATGTTCATTGTTCCATATGAACATTAGTGATTTGAGATCTTATAAAGAAACATTTTGAGTTGCTACACCTAAGAAAACGTTTACAATTGCTGAGTCATTAGTGAAAGACTGTATTAAAGATACTTCCTAGCAAATCTTGGCTGAATGAATGGCAATAAAGATAGCTCAACCACCACTTTTCAATGACTTCACAGCTCAATGTATTAAAGAACTAGACCACATGATGGTTGTACAACAATATGAAAGTACTTAATACCACTAAATTGTATACTTAAAGATGGTTCAGATGGTAAATTTTATGCTGAATATATTTTACCACAATAAAAAATATTGGGGAAAAAAACTAGACCATAGAGTAAAATTAGCAAATTATTTTTCATGTAATTTGATGAATACACAGCTATTGCTAAAATAGCAATTATTTTTGTATTATACAACTTAAACATGATAGTGATATAAAGGAGAAATTTTTCAGTTTCATTCCTGACAAAACAATTAGCTCTAAATATCTATGAAGAATTACACTGTCAGCAAATGTGGCTTGTAGTTTAAATTTGAGGTATGAGTATATCCTGCCAATACAGCTGTAATGACAGGAAAATATTCTGTAGCAGTACCCAGATGAGTAAGTTTGTGCCCTTCATGCAAAATTGATTAGCTTATTTATTTTAGTCCTCCTATAGTCAAACTACTTATGTGATTTGATAAAAGTGAGTTTCTGGAACTCAAAGCTGAGGAATTTATCAGATTTATCTTCCTACCATAAATAACTATAAAATTTGCACAAATTTTAGGAAAAAATTACTGGTGGCATTGTATAGCAACCAAAGTGGGGCTGAAATCCTTTAGAAAAGGAAGAAATATAAGGCAAGCCCCACATCCACCCAGGCTTTCTCCCAGAGAACATTTTACAAGCTATCATACAACACGTGGAGCCCAAACAGGGAGCAGAAATTTCACTGGGTAGAGAAGGCAGAGATGAGAAGGCTCTTAAGGTGGCTAGGATGTAGGTGGCAAATTTCATGAGTTTATGAGATGATGCAACACTTGAAAAATCTGAATGATTCTCACTTTGAAGATGTGATGATATACAAATTGCAAATAAACACATGAAAAGATACTCAACATCATATGTCATTAAAGAAATGCAAATTAAAACTACAATAAACCAACTAAAAATATATAGAAAAAATTAGCTGGGCATGGTGGTGCATGCCTGTAGTCCTAGCTACTCGAGAGGCTGAGGCAGGAGGATTACCTGAGCCCAGGAGTTTGAGGTTGCTATGAGCTAGGCTGATGCCACAGCACTCTAGCCTGGGCAACAGAGTAAGACTCTGTCTAAAAAAAAAAAAACTACAATGAGGCTGGCATGGTGGCTCATGCCTGTAATACTGGCACTCTAGGAGGCTGAGAGAGGAGGACTACTTGAGCTCAGCAATTTGAGACCAGACTGAGCAAAAGCAAGACCCTATCTCTACTAAAAATAGAATAGAAAAAAGTAGCTGGGCAACTAAAAATAGAAAAAAAATATATTAGCCGGGCATGGTGGGGTGCACCTGTAGTCCCAGCTACTCAAGGAGGCTGAGGCAGGAGGAGTGCTTGAGCCTAGGAGTTTGAGGTTGCTGTGAGCTAAGCTGATGCTACAGCACTCTACCCCAGGCAATAGAGTGAGACTGTCTCAAATAATAATAATAATAATATTTTTAAAAAACAATGAGTTGCCCCTTCACACCTATTAAAATGGCTAAAATCTAAAACACTGACAATAACAAATACTGGCAAGGCTATAGAATAGCAGAAACTCTGATTTGTTGCTGATGGGAATGTAAAATGGTACAGCCACTTTAGACTGTAGTTTGGCAGTTTCCTATCAAGCTAAATTTATACTTAACCACATGTCCCAGCCATCACACTTCTAAATATTTACCCAGGTGATTTAAAAACTCATTTCCACACAAAAATCTGCATATAAATGTCAATAGAAATTTTATCTGTCTTCATCAAAAACTGGAAGCAACTAAGATTACTTTCAACAAGGGAATGGGTAAACTGTGGTACATCCATACAATGGAATATTATTCAGCAATAAAAAGGAATAAGCTATTGAATCATGCAACAACGGAGATGGTCTTAAATGCATTTTAGAAAGAATAATCCAAAAGACTACCTGCTGTATGATTCTATTCATATAATATTCTAGAAGAGGCAAGGCTATAGGGATGGAAAACATATTAGTAATTGTCAGGGAATGAGGGATAGGGGAGAGGGTCACTCCAAAGAGGACACACAGGGAAATTTTAGGGTGAAATTTGTATTTTGTACTGGGGTGGGTGGTAGAAACATAACTATGCATTTTTCAAAACCCATAAAACTATACATCACAGAAAGTGAACTTTAATGTATGCAAACTACAAAAAGAATCGACCAGGATGTAGGGGAATCCCAAGATGGAATAGAAACTGTGACAAATGAATCTAACTGTATTATAGATGTGTGACATAACCACACTGAAGGGGTAGGGAAAAGAGGAACTTACCTAAATAACTTCAAAAAATGGCATTTTGACTGGAAATGTTAAGGCTGAAGACAAAAGTAACTGTACATAAACACTGTACTTTAATTGGTAAATGTGTTTACAGGGGTATGTTTAACAATTCTGAAACTGCTGCAAATGTGTACTGGGGTTAAACAAATAAGTAAATGAATGGTGGATGGTAGGAGTCAGGTTTCTCACTGTTTGTATTAGTTTCCTATTGCTGCTATAAAAATTTAGTGGCTTAACATACATTTATTATCTAACAGTTCTGGAGGTCAGAAGTCCAGAATCAGTCTCACTGAGTGAAAGTAAAGATATCAGCAGGGATGGTTCCCTCTGGAGAATCTGTTTTCTTTGACTTTGGCAGCTTCTAAAGGCCACCTACCTTCTTTGGCTAATGAACTTTTTCTCCATCTTCAAATCTAGCAGCATAGCATCTTCCAATCTTGATATCTCTCCCTCTCTTTCTCGCTCTCTCCTTCAGCTATCACATTCCTTTTGTCTTTGCCCCTCCTGCTTCGCTCTTATAAGGACCCTTGTAATTACATTGGCCTACCCAGATAATCCATGATAACCTTCCCCAGTGCACTATCTTTAGCTTAATAATATATGCAAAGTCTCTTTTGCCATGTAAGGTAATACATCTAAAAGTTACAGGGATTAGGATATGGACATCTTTGGAGGACCATTATTCAGCAGCCTACCAGCCTGTCAGAGAAGGAAATTACAATAAAGCAAGAAAGCAAGGCAAAAATAAACTCTGTGATACTGGTTAGAGTCAGAGACATCAGTATAAATTCATATTTAGTGTAATATACAAGGTCTGTCTGTCTGGAAAATATCCAGCCATTGTTAACAGAATGAGAACATATTATATGGCTGAATACTTTCCAGACATACCTCATATACAGATGAGTAAATACAGAAATAATTATAGATATGTATATATACATGACTTAGTATACACACATATATTATGTAGCTCTGTCTGTTGAAAGTGCCTAGAAGCAGTGATACCCCAGTAGCAATAAGCACACCAGCACCCAGAGCTTGGTTTCTAAATACCATTCTTCAATAAAAGGTAGCAGGGCTCCTTGGAGAAATAACTGATTCTAGGGCTGGGACAGGGAAAATGCAAAATGAGCCTGGAGACTCTTGTAGTACCAGAAAGAAAGAATTCAAAAATTAAAACGAAGGCCTGGCCCGGTGGCTCACGCCTGTAATCCTAGCTCTCTGGGAGGCCGAGATGGGCGGATCGTTTGAGCTCAGGAGTTCGAGACCAGCCTGAGCAAGAGCGAGACCCCATCTCTACTATAAATAGAAAGAAATTAATTGGCCAACTAATATATATAGAAAAAAAAAAAATTAGCCGGGCATGGTGGCACATACCTGTAGTCCCAGTTGCTTGGGAGGCTGAAGCAGCAGGATTGCTTGAGCCCAGGAGTTTGAGGTTGCTGTGAGCTAAGCTGACGCCACGGCACTCACTCTAGCCTGGGCAATAAAGTGAGACTCTGTCTCAAAAAAAAAAAAAAATTAAAACAATAGAAACATATCAAAGTGATACAAGAGCCAACCTGAAAGAGCTCTCAAGACCAAAACTGGAACAATTTGAGCAAGAAAATAAATAATGTAGTATTGGATTGTAACCTAAAGTATGAAATAAATATACATAAGTCCACACTGATGTAAATAAATAAATCAGCAGGGAAGAAGTGACAAATTTACCTTTCAGACATATTCCAAATTATATATGTAGATACACCCCCAGGAAGTGGAGCTTAATCCCAAAGGTAGCCTAGACTTAGTGACTCATTTTCAAAGAATATCAGGGAAAGGGGGAAATACTAATTTTACAGTGGAGAAACCTAGCAAACACTACATTAACCACGTGATGAAGGTTAATATCACCAGTGATGTCATGTGGATATCGTCCTCCCCTGACATGTGACAAAAAGGGCACTTCTCCTGCATGGTATTTTCCCCAAAACCCATAATTACAGTCTAATCATGGGGAAAAAATTCAAACCCTGAATGGAAGTCATTCTACAAGATACCTAGCTAGTATTCTTCTAGACTGCCATGGTCATAAAAAAACAAGAAAAGACTTGGAGATTGTCACAGACTCAGAGGGGAGCAGAGAGACATGACAACTAAATGAAATGTAGTACCTCGGAACAGAACCTGGGACAAAGGACATTAATGGAAAATTGGTGAAGTCAAAATAAAGTCTACAATTTAGTTATTAGTAATATACCAGTTATGTAGTTAGCTTCTTATTTAGTGTATTAATATCATGGAAATGGAAATATAACATGTTAATGGGGCAAACTGGGTGAGGAATGTATGGGAATTCTCTGTATTATCTTTGAACTTTTCTATAAATCTAAAATTATTCCTAAACAAAAAGTTTATTTTTTAAAAATGGCTTACCTGATAGTTCTGACTACCTGAATAATCTCTCTCAAAAATGTCAGCACCCACATTAATTACATTAATGTGCTGAAAATATATAAATTCAAAACAAAAGACAACTTTTTAAGAGTAAACTTAAAAGTGGTTAGCTCGTAATGTTTAATAAGTTTTATTATTTTTTTATTATTATTTTATTATTTATTATTATTTGAATCTTAGGCCCCCTGCCTGTAATCCTAGCACTCTCGGAGGCCAAGGCAGTAGGATTGCTTGAACTCAGCAGTTCGAGACTAGCCTGAACAAGAGCAAGACCCCATCTCTACTAAAAAATTATCCAGGTGTGGTGGCACATGCCTGTAGTCCCAGCTACTCAGGGGGCTGAAGCAGGAGGATCACCTAAGCCCAGGAGTTTGAGGTTGCTGTGAGCTCTAAAGATGCCACTGAACTCTAGCCTGGACAACGGAGTAAGATCGATTACTTTTAAATGTCACTTTAAAATGTAACCCAAGAAGTCAACCTGAAAAGGCTACACAATCCATAATTCCAGCTTTATGACATCCTGGGAAAGGCAAAAGTATGGAGACAATAAAAAGACAGTGGTTTCTAGGGGATAGGGAGGAGGGAAGGATGGATAGGTGGAGCACGGAGGATTTTTAGGGTAGTAAAACTATTCTGTCTGATACTGTTATAATGGATACATGTCAGTATACATTTGTCAAAACCCATAGAATGTACAACACCAAGAGTGAACCCTAAACTCTGAACTTTGAGTGATAATGATGCATCAGTGTAGGTTCATCAATTATAAGAAATGCACCGCTCTGGTATGGGATGTCGATAGTGGGGAAGGCTGGGCACAAGGTGAGTGAGGAGGTATTTGAGAACTCTCTGTATTTTCCATTCAACTTTGCTGTGAACCTAAAACTGCTCTGAAAGATAAAGTCTATTTTTAAAATAATTTTTTAATGTAACCTGGCCAAATCTGCCTAACTAGTATGTACCTTCCTTTGGGCAATGACAAACAGAAGCAGACAAAGTAAGCTTTCCACAAGGCCTTTTGCTAATAGAGAAGCAGTGTGTGGACCAGTATGTTGAGGCTAACATTCCACAAATAATATGCTTCTTCATCTACTCATTTTTCCCATCATTCACCAGCCCCACTTTGGACACTTCAACAGGATACTATCTTCTCCCATCTCTGCTAGCTGGGACAAAAAGGTTCAGGCTGGACACGATAACTGGCAAAGTCTAGCAGAGGTTAGCACCATCAACTGCCTCTGGGAAAGCAATGCCCAAAGGAACCCTATTCTCCCAGGCCCACTCCAAAGACAAAGTTGTTTTAACAGATTAGAAAAGAAACTTAAAGAAGCAGAATCATAGCAGAACTTGAGGTCCCCAGATGCTGGTCTGGGGCTCCCTGCAGCAGCTCTGTCTTGGTTGATTAGCAGGAGTTAGAGTCCTCTGAGAGCCAATTAGAGAAGGAATTCAGAGTGAGGGAGGGAGAAGTGATTCCAGCAACTCTCAATTAAAAATGAGTAGATCCCACAGCACTGAGGGACAGTGACTCAAACTGTTGCATCAGCCAAGTTCCAATACTAACTCCCTGAAGAGGGAGCAAAGAGGAGGAGGGAGGCAGAGGTGGCCCATGCTCTGGCAAATTTCCACATCCTATCGCAAGTGAATATGCACCTGACAATTAAGGTGCAAGTGGTATCTCTTGATTAGCCATGAAGGAAACCCCAACATGCTAGGAGAGGGACGGGACATGTAAGAAGCATACCCTACAGAGTTAGCCAGAAAACTGCTGACACACAGCCCTGCTGCCAATTCAGAATCGTTCTTGTCAAGTTAGATCACATGTGACTCATTGTGCTTTGTGTAAGACGATAACACTCCCATGACTACCCTCCCATCCATCCTGTACTTATGAAATACCCAATGATCTTCAAAGCATGTTCACAAACACTACTTGATCAATTTCTACAAAATCACTATGGGTTTTGCCAAGTATGTATAAGTATTTCCATTTAGGAATTTGAAGAAGTTAATACTGAAGTTCAAGATTTACCTAAGATAACACAGGTAGTATTACTTGTGGGGATTTTGTTTGTTTGTTTTTATATTTCATCATATTATGGGGGTACAAATATTGTTAAAGGTACACATAATGCCCTTGCCACCCCTCCCCTCTACTTGTGTTTTTTTAAGCAATACATCACCATGCTTATATAGAGAGAGAATATCTTAAAAAGGAAAAAAAAAATCAGTAGTTACTCCAATGAGAGAACTAAGGGTCAGGAATGAAAATGAAGCTTTTCTCTATATATTTTTTTAAATTTTTCAATTTTACATGATTGTATATTTAACTTCCTGAAATAAATGAAGAAGTTACAATTAGGGAGCAAAAATTTAATTATCTTTCCCATTGTACAATCCCATCTCCCATGTGGAGTAAGAAGCCAGAGCAGTTTCCTTTTTCCCATATATTCCCATTTATGCCCCATTCCATCACCCCACACCACGTATACATGCACAGTTTTCTATGAGAACTTCCCCCATGGTTGCCTGCTCTATGCATATCTGCTAGGAGCTGAGAGTGTGCTGAAAACCAACCAAATCCTATGAAAATTGAGAATGAGATTCTGGCTTATACATAGAGTGATCCTAACAACCCAATTTTCATTTGGAAAATAAAAATAGCATCTTTGTCTTCAATATAAAAGATCAAGATTAGAAAGAATGAAGGCTACAAACCTGCCAATACCAGGCACTGTGGTTCCCCAGAACTCAACAGACTGACAGGTCACTGACAGAAGAGGAACATTCTTTCCTGGATAGCATTAAAGGAGATTTCTTAGCCTGAAAGAGAAAGGCAATCTCCCACACACACAAAAAAAAAACCAAACAAACAAAGAAAGGCAAGAGAACACAATGAGCATATATTTAGATAAGCAAATTTGAAGACTTAAATGAAATGTATAAATTACTGGAAAAATATAAAATATCAAAACTGACTCAGGCCGGGAGCGGTGGCTCACACCTGTTATCCTAACACTCTGGGAGGCTGAGGTGGAAGGATCACTCAAGGTCAGGAGTTTGAAATCAGCCTGAGCAAGAACGAGACCCCGTTTCTACTAAAAATAGAAAGAAATTAATTGGCCAACTAAAAATACATAGAAAAAATTAGCTGGGCATGGTGGCGCATGCCTGAAGTCCCAGCTACTCGGGAGGCTGAGGCGGGAGAATCACCTGAGCCCAGGAGTTTTGAGGTTGATGTGAGCTAGGCAGACGCCACGGCACTCTAGTCTGGGAGACAGAGTGAGACTCTGTCTCAAAAAAAAAAACCTGACTCAAAGGAAAGCTTGAATAATTCGATCCAATAAACATTAAAGAATTTAAATCAATAGTTAATCTTTCCATAAGAAAATTCCAGGTACTGATGACTACATAGGTAAGTTCTGCACCCCCAAAATAAAATAAACCAATTTCACATAAGCTTTTCAAATAAACAGACAAAACACTCTTTACTCATTTATGAGGCTAGCATAACTTTGATACCAAAACCAGACTAGAATACATTAAGAAATAAAAAGTACAGGCTCATAAACTAATATCACTTGTGACTCACAGATACAAAATCCTAAATATTACTCAAGTTAATCCAGCAATGTACAAAAAATACTTCCTGACCAAGTAACGTTTGTACCAAGAAAGCAAGTTTGGTTTATTGATTGAAAGTTGAGCATTCTCATTCACCACATTAACATATTAAGGAAAAAAATCATTTGCCATTTCAATAAGTGCAGAAAAAGCATTAGGTAAAATCTAAATATTTTAATAAAAACTCAAACTTAGTATCTAATAACAAGTATATGTAAAAACATACAACAAATATCTTAATGATGAAACATTGAAAGTATTTTACTTAAGTCTAGGAATAAGACAAGGATGCTTGTTATCACCACTTCTATTCAGCACACTAGAGGTCCCAAATAGTGAAGATAAATAAATAAAGATTGGAAAAGAAGACATAAAATAGTCATTATTTTGTACATGGAAAACTCAAAAGAATCAACAATTCATTAGAATGAAAGAGAGTTCTAAAAAGGTCATGGCTACAAAAAAACATAAAATAACCAATTCCATTTCTATTCCCAAACTGAGTCAGCAAATGGCATTTGCAAAAATACTACTTAAAGCAGCAAAACTATAAAGTAGCTAGTAATAAATCTAATGAAAGGTACATAAAACCTTTCAGTTATTGAAAGACATTGGAGAACACTTAATGGATAATAAGAAAATCATGGATAAGAAGATTTAATGTTATGAAGATGGTTATTCTTACTAAACTGATCCCTAAATTCGATGCAATCCCAGTCAAAATCCCAGAGGTATTTTTCACAAAAATGTAATAGCTGATTTTAAAGTGTAAATGGGACACTTGTAAAGAATATAAAAGACCCTGTCTGATTAGATACTGACTTCTTATAAAAGTATAAAACAATGTGGTATTGGTATAGAAATAAATAGGCCAGAATAGATCAGAATAGAGAGCTCAAAAACAGACCTTTATATATGAAACGTTGATTTAAGACAGAATGGGCTTTAAAGACCAGTAGGGAAAGGATTTATTCTTTAATAAAAGATGCTAGGCCAATTAAAACTCATTAGAAAAAATATATATACATTTAAATCACAACATAAACAAAACTCAGCTGGGCATGGTGGCTCACACCTGTAATTCCAGCACTTTGGGAGGCTGAGGTGGAAGGATCACTTGAGGCCAGGAATCCAAGATGAGCTTGGGCAACATACGTCTCTATAAAAAATTTAAAAACTAGCCAGACATGGTGACTGACGCCTGTCCTTCCAGGAGGCTGAGGTGGGAGAACGGCTAGACCAGGAGTTCAAGTTTACAGTGAGCTATGATCATACCATTGCACTCCAGCCTGGGTGATAGCGTAAGACTCTCTCTCTTTATAAAAATTATTTTTTAAAAAGTCACAATGAAAGAAAAAAACAAAATGATAAAACTTCATAAAACAACAGAGGGGAATTAAATGAGTTCTTTTCTGCTCTGAGGTCGCCAACTATGGCCACATAGGAGATTTCCCCATAGAAGTCCTCTGTGAAGTTATGCACGGCATGAGTTTCCATAGACTTTTTTGTGTTCTTGTAGCATGGGTTCCATCCTGCACTTACCACCGTCTTGTGGACATCTCCACTTCCAACACTGGCCCAAGCATAATAAATGCCAGTGGATACGTCAGCTGGAAGACTATCTACTACTTGTTCAGGAAAGTTAGCTGTGGGGACGCCCAGATGCTTGGATGTGGCCTGCACCACTCAGCCCCTGCAGAAGTCCGGCAGGTGCCTCGTGAGGCGTAACGTGGCGCACGGGCTGTGGCCGGGTCTGCTCGTCGGGCGGTGCCAGGACCCCGGACCAGCCGGGAGACACGGGCGTCAGCTCTGCCGGCGACCGGGCACACTAGAACCCGGGCGGCGTGTCATCTCCACCACTGACACAACAGAAGCTGTCGCCCCCCACAACCCCCACCCCCAGTGGCTGCATCTCCCAGAATCCATTTTTCATCACATATAACTCTATGGTGTAGAAACAGTTCACCTTTATGTTGTGACTGCAAAAAAAAAAGACAAGCTTCGAAACGATTACTCCAATAGATTGAAGTGATCCTAAAAGCAAGAATCTAAGCTTAAAGAGCATGAAGCAGGACAAACAACACGGTATTTTTTTCCAAACAAATTTAATTCCGTTCCAGCCCCAAAGATGGGGAAAGACCTAAATTTTAAAAATAAAAATTGCTCAAAAACCAGGCCATTAAAAAATTAAGCCCCCTCCCTTAGCAATAAATATTGAAATGATATATACACAAGGCTCAAGAAGGAGGCAAGAACAGGAACCTTGGAGACTCTGTCCCATGGCAAGATCCCAACACTTCTACCAATTTCATGCTCTTAGCTTAAAACAGAGAGCAGTAAACAAGGCAGGAGAAATATACCAGGGGAGCATGTGACCCTGGAGAGAACTGGAACACGGTGATAGGGGAGATAGAAGAGACACAAGTGTCTTACAGAGCAGAAGAAGGTAAAGTCTTCATTTTAAACATTCCCCCCATCCTAGTTGAGTCACTGGATGTGTCTGGTCCAGCTGCAGGGTGCCTTGAGCTTATCTCCTCTCCTCCACTCCCTCTTTTTTTTTTTTTTTTTAGCAGGCAAGTCAGGGAAGGTCATTCACACTGTGGCCGCGATGCCACTGTGGCAGCAGCCTGGCTGCTGGAGCCCTGAGGCTTCCCATTCACCACCAGCAGGAGGGGCGTCTCCACACGAACACTGGAAAAGGAATAGTCCTAGAAAAGGCAGACAGATATAGGTTCATTATGTATTCCAAGACAGAAAATACTCCAGCATGAGGTTATACCACCTGCAACTCCCCTGCCTCCCTGTTCCCAGTATATATATACACCCCCTACCTCCATCTCACATTGGATATAACTGAGCTAACAAAGGGGATATAATTTTCCCAAAGTTTTCAATCTTCAGAAGGAAACTCTGGGACCGTTAGGGTACCAGTAGTATCACTACAAGAATGGGACAGTTATCTGATTCAAAAAAGGCAGGTTTCTGGCACTGCCTAACAAAAGGATGCAACCAGCATCTCACACAATCTGCCCTTTCCCACAGTGTTTGTTTTTTGGGGGGTTTTTTTGACAATTAACTAAATACACATAGCAGCAGGCCAGAGCCAGCGGAAATTCTGAGAAATTCTCAGTCCAAATGTCTGTACAGCCCTAAATTAATCTGCCAAATAGAAATTAAAGTTTCTTCTTCCTTTTATATCAAGAAGAAGAAACAGAATGTATAGATTATGCTTAGTCTCCTAACAATAAAAAATGATACTAGCTCACATCATCAGTTCAAGTGTACTTTAAATTGTAAAACATGTTGTTAAAAAATCTTCTCCCAAAAAATATTGTTCCACCAGAGTGTGAACCAGCTCTTTTAAGTCAAAGTAAAGTAAATTAAAAAGTTCTCATAAATCAATTTTTTAAAAAGTCCTAATAGGAATATGGGCAAGTGACCAAAAGTGGCAATTTATAAAAAATATAAATTAAAACAGTGTTGATGCTGTATTTTTTATGTAAAATTAGCAAATAATTTTTCAAAGGTTTCTACCAAGAGTTGAGAAGAAAACTGCAGGGAAACAATTTCTCACGTTCACTGTCAGTAATAACAGCTAACTGGTACAACCCTCCAAAGAATAATTTGGCAGTATGTATCAAAATCCTTAGAATTCTGCACACCCTTTGGCCCCAGGATTCTACATTAGAAAATCATTTGAGGAAATAATCATGGATATGGGAAAAGATATAAAAATGTTCACTATAGTACTTTTATAATAGGAAAAAATCAGAAATGATCTAGACCTGGGGTCATCAAACTCTTTCTGTAAAGGGATGGAGAGTAGATATTTCAGGCTTTGTCAGTCATATGTACGTCTCTGTTACAGAACAATTCACCACTGACACTGTAGTGCAAAAGCAGCCACAGACATCAGTAAACAAATGAGTGTGGCTGTGCTCCAGTAAAGCTTTATTATGGACACTGAAATTTAAATTTCTGTAATTTTCATGTATTATAAAATATTATATTTTTAAAAATTTTTTCCATTTAAAAATGAAGAAACCATTCTCAAAACAGGCAGTCAGTCAGATTTGATTAATGGGCCATAGTTCACTAACCTAGGATCTAAAAAGCAAAAAAGTGGTTGAATACCTACACTCATAATGTTTTTGTGAAGACTGAATAAGGCAATGCTGGCAGTTAAACTCTTAGCCCAGTGTATAGCACTCAGGTAAGTGTTCAGTAAATGTTAACTATCATCACCAACTTCATCATGACTACTATGTATCAATTTAAAAATGATGTGGTGGGAAAAAAATGCAGTATTAGCTCATTCTGCCAAAAAAAATAAATTATGTGGTGAAATATGTAAAAACATAGAAAAAATATTCATAAATATTTGCATATAATATCCATTTATGATTAAAATATATATGAATATATGCGCATATATTTATGAAAGGAAAAAAGACTTCAGGTATATACAGCAAACTGTTAACAGTAGTACCATCTGAGTAATAATACTTCAGTCCATCTTTTAATTAATTTTTGCTTACAAGTAGCTTCCCTTTAATAAAAAAACATATAAATATAGCATATATACACATATAAAAAAATTAACCTATACATATACCAAAAAATTACACACACACATATATATACCATATACATACATTCACATATGCATTACTTCTATACCTATTTTTTATTTATTTTTTTTTTGAGACAGTCTCACACTCTTGCCTGGGCTAGATTGCCATGGCATCAGCCTAGCTCATAGCAACCTCAAACTCCTGGGCTCAAACGATCCTCCTGCCTCAGCCTCCCAAGTAGCAGGGACTACAGACATGCGTCACCATGCCCGGCTAATTTTTTTTCTAGTTTTAGTTGTTTGGCTAATTTCTTTCTATTTATAGTAGAGACAGGGTCTTGCTCTTGCTCAGGCTGGTCTCAAACTCCTGAGCTCAAGCAATCCTCCCACCCCAGCCTCCCAGAGTGCTTGGATTACAGGCATAAGCCACTGGGCCCAGCCAACACCTATTTTTTAAAAAGAGATAGGCTTGATTCCACTTCCAGAGCACATGAGTTGGAAGAGAATCCTAGCCATGACTCACCTTTCCCTTGTGCTGAATTCGGTGAAGCCGAAGGTTGGGCTCAGGAATGGCCACAGAGTCCCCAATAAGTACTCCCCAGCTCTGCACCATGTTATACACCATCACAGCATAGCAAGGTCCATCTGAATCTACCAGGCCAAATGTACTGCCAAGTTAAGATAGGTTAGGAGAGAGTAGGGGGAAAAAAGACATGTGGGAAGGAAAGAAGAGCAGAAATAGTGGTTTTCACAATACCAGCAAAATAAACAAATGCTTTCTCAATTACTTACTTAGGAAACCTATGACAGGTACCATGATCCACTTTGTACATCTAAGTCCTCATTTGTCTTAAACTCATCAATCAGTTCACTTTACCAAGAATTTACAACACATGCATACTGAGGCCTACAACAAATATTAATGATGAACTAGCCCAAAATGTTACAGCTGTAACATTATTCCTGGTCTATCTATTTAACTATCATACCCTTACCAAAGCCTCTAACCATCACTGTCAATGTAGTTTAATTTCACAAACTTTCACTAATTATTACATATGTGTCAAGCATTGTGCTTAGCGGTAAGATATCAATTCAGCTATGAATGAATTATAGTCTAGCAGGGGTCAAACAAAATCATCACTTACAATACAATGTGATGGGTGCTAGAATAGCTTTTCCCTTGTGCTGAATTTAGTGAAGCCACAGGTTGGGCTGTGGGAACCCAGAGGAGAAATATCTAAATCAAAATTGGAAAGTAGGAAAGGTTCCCTTGAGGAGGTGACCCTCAATATGAATCTTAAAGGATGAAAAATTAGCTAGGTTAAAATAGGAAAACTAATCCTCAGTGGAAATTAAACTCTGAGGGGGACAGGAACAGAGACTGACTTCAAAGGAGCATAAGGGGATTTCCTGGGGTGAGGTAATGATCTCTATCTTGATGGGGGTGTTGGTTTATAGAGAAATATGCATTTGTCAAAACTTAAGAAATATACACTTAGATTTGTATATTTCACTGTATGTAAATTTTACACTGAAAAAATGATAAATACTGAACTCAATTAATGATTACATGTTAAAGTATTTAGAGGCAAGTATACTGATTCTATAATTTGCTTTGACAGCAGGACAGATATATGACATTAGTAAAATGTTAATGGTAGAATATAAGTGGTTGAGTATACAGATGTTCACTGTTATATTCTTTCAACTTTGCTATATGTCTGAAAATTTTAATAACACAATGTTGAGGTGAAAAGTTAGCTACACAAGAAGCGGGAGGCTTATCCAGGCAAAGTAATTATATGTAAGGCACAGAGGCATGAAAATAGCTGTTCTTTGAAACATACAAAACAGTTTCATGGTTGGGACAAAAGGTACATGTGGGAAAGTGACAGAAGATAATGAAAAGAGAGGCAGGGAACAAATCATGAAAGACTTTGAATGCTATGCTAAGACAAGGAGTTCAAACTCTATCCCAAAATAAATACTCAGTACCAGTAAGAGATTTTAAATAAGAAGTGGCAATGGTCAGATTTACATCTGAAAAACATTTCTCTGGCAGCACCGTGGAACACTGGAGGAAAACTAGGGAGTCAGAGAGACCCGTTTGGAGAAATAAGGAGCTGAATTAAGGTAGCAGAGATAGAGAAGGAGGGACAAAAAGGCAAACCTATAAGATTTTGTGATTGCTTCAATGCAAGAGGATGGAGAAGTCTAAAACAACTTCCAGTTCCAGAAGTCTTAACTGACTAAGTTGAGAAGTGGTACCATTCATTAACAGGGAATCCAAGGAGGAGAAACAGGTTTACAGAGAAAGGTGAATATACTGAGTTAGAGATTTCTCATTGGAGTCTAGCAGCAGTTGGATGTAAGGATCCAAAACTTGGAAATGAGGCCTGGCCTGGAGATATACCTGTGAGTGTACAGGAGGCAGCCAAAGCAAAGCCTAGGGTTTATATGACATCACCAAGCAGGATGATCTACAGATGAGAAGGTGAAGTGCTCAGCCATCACTTGGCACACCTGAATTCACAGGAAACACTGCCATCAAGCACAGCACTCCCATACTATGAACTTAGTATGATATTCTTAGTTAAAGCCTAAGAATCCTTCCACATAGTATGTCACAGTGGTTGTCCGATGGCAACCACTGACAAGTGATCAAAGTTAGCAACTATATGCCAAACTGGTATATAGAGAAAAGAGGAAAGGAACAAAAAAAGAGTCCTAGGAACCTAACATTTAGAAGTTGGGCAGAAAAAGAGAAAGCAAGGAGCAGCAAAATATTTACTTATTCTCAAGTTCCCCTAAAACCTACCTTTATCTATATCCTTTCTCATTCGTCTCAGTTCTAGGGTCTGCTCTAGTTAAGTAAACTTTTCTCAACTATCTTCTTGCTCTTCAACGCATCAAATACACATACCTCTCTCTAGAAAATACCATGGAGAAAGTTCAGACATACGATGGGAATTGTGAATATTTCAGTTTGGATGAAACAGAAGGGATATGAAAGGCAATACTGAGAGATAGGTCAGAATGTTATGGATCTATGTAGTGGAAGCCACTGGATTAGTTGCCTAGAGAAACACTGGTGATCCCAGGAAAAAAACAACTTCAGTAGAGGGGGAAAAAGGGAAACCAGCCAACCAGGGATTAAGGAAGTGAGTAAAGGACCAAGGAGTGATGGCATTCACTAAACCCTAATTTTTCAAAATATGAAAATTCTCTAAGTAAATATTCTTTTTTATTTTATTTTTTTTTTTTTTTGAGACAGAGTCTCACTTTATTGCCCAGGCTAGAGTGAGTGCCGTGACGTCAGCCTAGCTCACAGCAACCTCAAACTCCTGGGCTCAAGCAATCCTGCTGCCTCAGCCTCCCAAGTAGCTGGGACTACAGGCATGCGCCACCATGCCCGGCTAATTCTTTCTCTATATATTAGTTGGCCAATTAATTTCTTTCTATTTATGGTAGAGATGGGGGTCTCACTCTTGCTCAGGCTGGTCTCGAACTCCTGAGCTCAAACGATCTGCCCACCTCGGCCTCCCAGAGAGCTAGGATTACAGGCGTGAGCCACCGCGCCCGGCCAGTAAATATTCTTAATTCATCTCCTCTGCTGACTGTCAGCACCTTTTACCAGGTCTTTTACGTTTCTTTTTATTTCCCTCACTCCTTACAACACATGTACTAGATGCTCAATAACTATTTGTCGAATGACATCTGAGACAATCTCCCAACTAGGCCTTAAATTTGAAATCAAAGCCCACCTTCCAGAACTTCCTAAACATTCCTAAATCCAAACAGGACTAAGAATCTGTCCTCCTTCAACTTCCTTTTTTTTTTTTTTTTTGAGACAGAGTTTCACTTTGTTGCCCAGGCTAGAGAGTGAGTGCCGTGGCATCAGCCTAGCTCACAGCAACCTCAAACTCCTAGGCTCAAGCAATCCTACTGCCTCAGCCTCCCAAGTAGCTGGGACTACAGGCATGCGCCACCATGCTCAGCTAATTTTTTATATATATATTAGTTGGCCAATTAATTTCTTTCTATTTATAGTAGAGACGGGGTTTCACTGTTGCTCAGGCTGGTTTCGAACTCCTGACCTTGAGCAATCCACCTGCCTCGGCCTCCCAGAGTGCTAGGATTACAGGTGTGAGCCGCAGCACCCAGCCCTCCTTCAACTTCTATAATCATGAAAACACAAAGGGTTGGAAAATTTTTAGGTCACTGTCTTATAAAAAACATGTCCTGTCAAGTTTCGGCTATGGATGTAGAAATCCACGTACCACCAAACTTGAGGAAAAACAGGCAGTGGTAGAATCTACAAAGCTTCTGATCAAGAGGTTATTAGACATCACCTAGCCAATAAAATATTCATGAGACAGTCACAGAAGGGAATCAGAGGACACTAATCTGTGACCACTAACAATGTCCTCAACTGCCAGAGAAAGACCAGGCAGTGAGAGCCTAGTTCAGAAAGGTGAAAAAAGGGAAAGGCAAAAGAAACTCACAAGGGGACTTTCTCCTCTGTGGTAAGGCTAAACACCACCTTTCCCAGGACCACAGCACCACTGTTCACACCAGGCTGCAGCACATTCAGTGGCTTGAGTTTCAGGGTCACCTTCTTCCCAGAGGCTGACTGATAGCGCCCATCACCACAAGGGCCTAGATGGGCTGGGCGCAAGTTTCCCAGCATGCTCTGCAGCTTTTTGGTTTTCATCTTTCCCTGCAAAGGAAGGGGAAATGGATAAGAAGCTAGAAATTAGTCACCCTCCTTGAGAATCTAGTCCTTCCCTCCTACCTACCCACTTCTATGGGGTCATTACCTCCTAAGCCTATTCTATTTTTATTTTATTGACTAGTAACAGAATAAAAGAATAGGCCCTTTAGACATCTTTACCTTGCTCTCAAGGAGACTGGTTAGTCTATCCAGGAATTCCAGGAGTTGTTGCTCTCGTTGCCGGGGCTCTGGCCAGGCAGGGTCCAGGGCTGCAGCCTGAGAGAAGCCCTCCAGGGCCTCCCCATAATTCTCTTCATATTTATGTAACTGTACAAGAAGTAACCAAAAACCTCCCAATCATAAGTATAACCAAACAAACTATGCCAAGGGGATAACGAATAATGGCACAATGAGCTAGGAATCTAGAAAAATGAACTGTTTTACATCCCAGTTATTTTCCTGTCCTACCATGAACAGCCTGAAGAGCAGGTAACACCTTACATCCTTCCTCTGGACCATAGTGATCACAACCCCAAAGATGGAATTATTTCAAAGAGGCTAATGTCCAAATTCTAAAATAGCTAAGCTGCATAGATTGGGTCACTCTACCTTTATATTTATATGTAACATTTTAGAAGCCTCCTAAACCATCCCCCCTCTCTCCATGTATTCTCCCACCTCCTCAGCCCCTGCTACTGTCCCCCCAGTGACTCTACTGGACACTGGAGTCACACTGACCTAGCTCTTTCTAGAAATAGCATGGCTTCCCTCTTACAGTTTGGACCCATCCTTCTCTCTATGTATACTCAGTTATGCTCACAGGCTAAGGCCTAGATGTCTCCTTTATTTGACCTTCAGATGACCACCACCCCAGAGGTCTTACCGTCGCCCTGTTCAGATGAAGGTCAGGATTGCTGGAAGCTTTTCTGTCAACCTTCTCCTGTAATTGGATAAAAAAATCATCAGTGGATTCTGTCTCAACCTTAAGGACTGCCACGTCCAGTATGTCCTAGACCTCCTCTTCCTAGAAAAATTGAAGTTTATTTTTCGTCAAAATATTACCCATACCCACACTGTCATACAACAACTGCTTGTGTGGTATATTATTCAGTCCCTGAAACCTCAAGCATGTAAGAGTTTTTGTATGTGTGCAACTTTAAAATATGATTACAATTTATCCACACAGTATTATAAAGGTAGAATAAGAAGAAATATGTGAAAACATTCTGATAAAAAAAATTTTTTAATAGTGAGATGCTGGTGATAAATGAGGAAAGCCTAGGAGCCCGGCTCCAGACACATGCAGAATCATGTTTCCATCCAAGCTCCCTTAAAATTCACGTGGAAAGGCCGGGCGCGGTGGCTCACGCCTGTAATCCTACCACTCTGGGAGGCTGAGGCAGGCGGATTGCTCAAGGTCAGGAGTTCAAACCCAGCCTGAGCGAGACCCCATCTCTACTATAAAAATAGAAAGAAATTAATTGGCCAACTAATATATATATATAAAAAAAAATTAGCCGGGCATGGTGGCGCATGCCTGTAGTCCCAGCTACTCGGGAGGCTGAGGCAGCAGGATTGATCGAGCTCAGGAGTTTGAGGTTGCTGTGAGCTAGGCTGACGCCACGGCACTCACTCTAGCCTGGGCAACAAAGCGAGACTCTGTCTCAAAAAAAAAAAAAAAAAAAAATTCACGTGGAAAGCCAAATTCTGATTCTGATTCTGATTGAAATAAATAGCCAGACGCCACAGGACAGGACAGACAAATACACTGTGAAAAGAGTGCTGGCTATGTTCATGACTATGTTCATTCTATTTTGATTCTATTCATTGTCTGGCACATTGTAAAAGCACAAATAACATGAATTAAAATTATTTAAATGGGCCAGGTACAGTGGCTCACGCCTGTAATCCCAGCACTTGGGAAGCCGAGAGAGGAGGATCACTTTAGCCCAGGAGTTTAAGACCAGCCTGGGCAACATAGCGAGATAATATCTCTAATTTTTTAACATTTTTTAAAAATTAGCCAGGCATAGTGGTGTGTACTGGTTACCCTAGCTACTTCAGAGGCTGAAGTGGGAGGATTGCTTGAGCCCAGGAGTTTGAGGTTTCAATGAGCTATGATCATGCCACTGCACTCTAACCTAGGTGATAGAGTGAGACCCTGTCAAAATAAAAAAAAAAATTTTTTTAAGTAAAAAAAAAATTTTTTTAATTGTTTAAATGGTTGTTTCAGGTATGTTTAAAAATGCAGGTCTGGATGAAAAATTAAGAGTTATTGTAAAAGCAACCATTTAGTAGAAGCCAAATATGAAACTTTGAAGGTATATACCATACTATTCTTTAAAATGTAAACACATTAACCACATTAAGAAATTAGTCTTTAAATTTCCCTGATTGAAAAAAATGGCAATCTCTGAACTGCAAACATGAATATATGGTAGCTGTATTCTTTATTCTGCCACAAAGATCAGATAAGTAATGAAAAGTTAAAAAGAGAAGCAAGAAAGCAAAAGAAGAAAGATGAACGTGAGGGCTAAATAAAAAATGCTCAGAAAGCTAATGTCCACCTTCTAATAATGAGTAATGAGGCACTCAAAACCTGAAGGAAAATCCTATGCAAGTGTCCACTGATATAAAAATGGCTTGAAAGCTTAAGCAAAGCTCCATGAACACCAGTGAATATTATAATTCCTAGGAAATGATGCAGAATAGGCTGCATATAGTTTTCTGTTTTAGTCCATGGAAAATCCAGAGCCAAATTATCTGATGGTTAATTTGGTGATAGCACTTAATTTACACTTAAGTATTAGAGTTTTCATTTTTCTTTAGAATGAATGTACAAAAATATTTTTAAGCATTATTTTAATAGACTTTATAAGCTTTTTTCCATTAAAAAAGATGAACATGTTGAGGCAAGCTCAGCAATTTGGTTATTCATGCCTATGAGAAGGCTAGACTTGTGTCAAGGAGCTACCTAGCACCCACGCACCAACTGCAAGTGGTTCCTAATACTCAAGTTATAAGAAGAAATGAACTCTGCAGCCATGCTGTTTGCTTCAACTTAAAAAAATAACAATAATAATAAAGAAAAAAGTTAAAAAAAAATTAAAAAAAAAAAAAAGAAGAAATGTCACCCCTGCAGACACATCTTTGCAAAACCACACACATGGGATGCCAGCAAACACTGCCCATGCTGCTTGCTAAAGGACCACTAGGAAGACTGAACGGTGCTCTTTCTTCTGTTGCTGCCTCTATTTATCTGGCCTGGGTGACCATAAGTACTTACTGCTTGGGCATAGGCACTGAGGGCTTGCTGGGAGATCTTAGGGTTCTGGCCAGTATTGAAGTAAAGAGAAAGGTATGCATTCCCCAGAATATCTGAAAGAGAAACACAGTAGTGGATCTTCTTAGGGCCTACATTCAAGATATGACTTATTTTGGTCACCTTCAAAAGTCTACTTGAAAGGCCCACATTTCACCCAAACCAAAAATGACACTGTATTTACCATACCCAAAATTCTACTCGCATAGAGAGACAAACATGGACCCCAAAGAGCAATCTGAACAGACTATATAAAAGCCCAGCCTTGCTTATGTGAAAACATCAGTCTCTAATTGTGGATCCAAAGATCCAAGAGTTCCTAAAATAGTGGTTCACCAAAACACCTTTCAGGTCTCTTCAAAACAAAGGTACCCCAGATTAACCCTTAGAGTCAGACTCAAAAGATGGGTTCCAGATGTACGCAAGGTTGAGAACCACTGCTCTAGAAACTTGCGAGAGATCTTTCGAGAGAACTCACACCAGGAGCGGCCATCATGGATATCCATCTGCACAGCCAGCTTAGCCTGTCGGACACTGTCCATGACATGGCGAGAATGTTCATCTCCAGTGTCAGTCCGCAGCTGGCGAAGCACCATTGACAGGTTTTGCAAGGAGACTTTGTTCTTGCACTACAAATGGAGAAGATATACACTCAATCTCCCTGTTTCTACTTCCCCTTTCCAGATCTATCATGACCTCAATCCTCCTCCTAAATCTAATTTTTCATCTTAATTCTTGCTGTTATTTGTGTCTCGAATCCCATCTACAAGGATCAGTTTGGTTGCTAACTTTCCTTCATTATTTATCTACCCCGAACCTGATCCCATCACCTTCTTCCTTTCCCAGGCCCTGTCCCTATTTTCCTCATCCAGGTCTACTCCTCCACCCTTCCTTCCTTCTGATTCTGTTCTAGTTCAAACTCAGTACTACTATCATATTCACATCATAGGAAAATTCATAGAATCAAGGGAATATCACCCTTCTCATCTGTGTTTTCTGAAAGGATAGCAGAAAACTCACATGTGTGAGGGCTCCTGAGAAGCAGGTGTGGGCAGCTGCAACATCTCCTTTCTTCCAGTACACCTCACCCAGCTGGTTCCAGGCTTCCACTAGCTCAGGCTCCAGCTTCACAGCCTTTGACAGAAGCTCCTCAGCCTTAGGGCTGTAGTCAGGAGTCACATTCAGTGCCTTCCCAGTTAGCATTAGAACCTGCGCTTTGCCCTGGACAGAACCTAGCAGAAAGGGAAAGAGACAAAGGAATTGGAAAAACCCAGGCAGTCTTACAGTTAAAGACCAGGACACTTTCTCTCAAAGAATGTCTCCATACCAGTTATAGGAATGAAAAGAATTGAGGAAAATCTTTATCAACAAAACATTTATTGAAAGCTTACCATAAGCAGAGTACTACGTTAGGTAAATGGGTTATACAGAAAGCACTATTTCTACCCTAGAGGGGCCTACAATCTGGTGGAGAAGACAAAACAGAGACATGGAAAATTAAAACAATGAAAAAAAGAACCATATGGCATATACCAAATGAATGGGCTTTAGAAAGTCAAGAGAAGAAAAGACAAGACCCTCCAGGCTGGAAAATGATATAAACAAAGACACAGGGGCAGAAATACATGGGGCATGTTCATGGAAGAATAGATGGTTCAACCTGGATGAAACAGAAAGTTCCTCTGTAAGTGTGTAGTCAGAAATGAGATCAGAAAACAGATAAAATAGAGAATTGAATATCAGATTAAGAAGGAGATTAGACTTCACCTAGTTAATAGAAGGAATCTTTAAAGATACTTGAGCAAAGAGGCAGGCAAAAGGATAAGATTAAATGCATGAAGTAATGATCTAGAAAGATAACCATAGCTATAGTCATTACATAAATTGATCTGAAAGTAAAAGAAATTAGAAGCAGAGAGGTCAGTTAAGAAACTTACTGCAACAGTTCAAACAAGTATGTTCTTCTATTTCATGACATTTGCTATAATCAAATTTTAGGAAAAGTAGCTTAGAGAATGAAAGATTGCCTTCCTGCACAGGGGCCCTTAGAAGAAATATTCTATTGTACAATCATATAGCAGCCACAAATAGAATACCAAAGAGTCTGTAGAGAGAGAGCAAAACTCTATCACATTTCAGTGAAGGGCAGGAGGCTGCACATTCTTTAGGAGTCATACCCACTACTTCCTCCATCTGCTGCAGGGTCTTCTCCATCTTCTCCCGCACATCCTGTTGCTTCCTTCCAGCATCCTCAACACTATGAGTCTCAAAATAGCAGTCTCGAAATGAATAGAGCTGATCCACTAGTTCCTAGAAGTATAAGAATGGTACCATTAAGTAGAGAGACTGGACAAGAAAATTTGAAATTGACTAGCCATGCCAGCTCTTGGCCTAGAAAAATACTCATTCTCCTATCTCGCCTAGGAATGACACAATAGGCAGGTAGACAGGTCTATCAAAATCCCAAAGATCGGCCAGGCATGGTGGCTCACGCCTATAATCCTAGCACTCTGGGAGGCCGAGGCAAGAGGATCACTCAAGGTCAGGAGTTCGAAACCAGCCTGAGCAAGAGCAAGAGACCCCCATCTCTACTACAAATAGAAAGAAATTAATTGGCCAACTAAAAATATATGGAGAAAATTAGCCAGGCATGGTGGTGCATGCTTGTAGTCCCAGCTACTCGGGAGGCTGAGGCAGAGGGATTGCTTGAACCTAGGAGTTTGAGGTTGCTGTGAGCGAGGCTGACACCCCGGCACTCTAGCCAGGGCAACAGAGTGAGACTCTGACTCAAAAAAAAAAAAAAAAGAAATATCCTTTTATACATTCCTTCTACCCTACAATGTCTATAACAATGAAATCAAAGCTTACTACCATTTCCATAGAAAACAACATCACTATCTGATACTTTTCCTCTTCTCTACTTCACTCCTTTATTCCATTCCTGCACCTACTCCACCACCCCAAGATACCCCAAGTATCCTGTCCCAAGCTGCTTAGGGCATATACCACAAATGAATCCTAGAAAAGGCAATTCTCATACAAACAACCAATTTCCTTCTGTCCTGCAATCATCATGGCTTCAAATTAAGAGTTTTAGAGAGGGGTTTTATTGCCTGTTTTTAGTTGTTAAAGCAAATATGCAAGAAATTGTTTGACGTTTTTGTTTGGCTTGGTTTTTCAGGACTGAACATTTTTTTTTTTTTTTTTGAGACAGAGTCTCACTTTGTTGCCCAGGCTAGAGTGAGTGCCGTGGCATTAGCCTCGCTCACAGCAACCTCAGACTCCTGGGCTCAAGCGATCCTCCTGCCTCAGCCTCCCAAGTAGCTGGGACTACAGGCATGCGCCACCATGCCCGGCTAATTCTTTCTCTATATATTAGTTGGCCAATTAATTTCTTTCTCTTTATAGTAGAGACGGGGTCTTGCTCTTGCTCAGGCTGGGTTCAAACTCCTGACCTAGAGCAATCCGCCCACCTTGGCCTCCCAGAGTGCTAGGATTACAGGCATGAGCCACCGCGCCCAGCCGGGACTGAACATTTTGAGTAAATTTTTTCTCATGGCAAAATCAATACACATAAATTATTAAAACTCAAATGGATTTTTTTCTTTTTTTGAGACAGACTCTTGCTTTGTTGCCCAGGCTACAGTGAGTGCCATGGCATCAGCTTAGCTCACAGCAACCTCAAACTCCTGGGCTCAAGCAATCCTACTGCCTCAGCCTCCCAGGTAGCTGGGACTACAGGCATGCGCCACCATGCCCTGCTAATTTTTTCTCTATATATTAGTTGGCCAATTAATTTCTTTCTATTTATAGTAGAGACAGGGTCTCGCTCTTGTTCAGGCTGGTTTTGAACTCCTGACCTTGAGCAATCCGCCAGCCTTGGCCTCCCAGAATGCTAGGATTACAGGCGTGAGCCACCCCGCCCAGCCTCAAATAGGTATTATACATGTAAAAAACAGTAAGTAGGCCAGGTGTGGTGGCTCACACCTCTAATCCTAGCACTTTGGAAGGCCAACATGGTAAGATTGCTTGAAACCAGGAGTTCAAGACCAGCCTGAGCAAGAGTAAGACCCTTCTCTACAAAAAAATAGAAAAAGTAGCCCGGCATTGTGGCATGTGCCTGTACTCCCAGCTACTCGGGAGACTGAGGCCAGAGGATCGCTTGAACCCAGGAGTTTGAGGTTGCAGTGACGTGTGATGACACCACTGCACTCTAGCCCTGGTGACAGAGTGAGACTCTGTCTCAAAAAAAAAAAAAAAAAAGTAAGTAAAAAAAATTCCTCATAATCACTCCAAACAACCTTAAGGATAACCACTCTTTAGTATACCTTTTCAGATTTTTTTTCTGTACATGTACAAACATATATACACAATGGAGCCAGGATTGATAATCTCTGCTTTCAACCAGTCACAACTAGGGAATAAAATGAAGTTTATCCAAGTCAGCAGGAAATGAAGCCATGCCCACACTCTAAAAAGTGTTACTATTTTAACCTAGAAACAAAGAAATCTCACTAATGTTTAAATTTGCGAGTTAGACGCCTTTAAGCAAGTCACAAGCCTGTGACGGTTTTAATGTTTAAATTCCAGGCTGTTTTAGAACACAAAGAACTGAGTTCCTGAGGTATAAGGAAAATCTTGGCTCATTAATAAAAGAAAGGTAAAGAGACAACTAGTTAATTCCTACCTACCAAGTACAAAAGACTAGTCGTAGTCAGAAACAGTCACCTGTGAACTACGAGGAGACTGGACCCCTCTGCTTCAGAGTGGGGTCTGCTAGGATTACAAATGCTCAAAAAAATCAAAACTGTGACGTCCTAAGGGGAGTAACAAAGATACTTGCAGTGCAGGCCATTACTGGTATTGTTGCCAATTTCAAAGAAGGGAAATGTTAAAGAAATGGCCTTTGTAGTGATCAAAACAACATGTAATAACAGTTCATGCAAATCTGCCATATACACGCACACACGCGCACACACACACACACATTTATATGCTGTTTGTTATGGACAAATCGAGAAGAAAAAACTTCCTGTAAAAATATACACGAATAAATTAGGGGCAACAAATCCTCTTCCAAAAAGGACTGAAATTAATTAAAGCGCAGTCGGGACAGCAGCCTGAGGTTCCAGCACACGGCTGCACCCCTCTCCTGGCCCGGGAGGCTGCCCTGGCTGGCTGCGGCTGCACCCTCGGGAGTTGTTATAGTAACCTCACAGACGCATGCAGCGCCGTGTATGTGCCAAGAAATTCCCAGGCACTGAATAAACTGCTTCTTTCCAAGTAACGAAAGCACATACAGATTTTAATCTATGGCCCCACCTGCAATTTCTGCAAGATCGGCTTGACTTCTTCCTCTTCATCAGCCATCATTTCCCAGCCACTCTAAGCCTCTCTGCCCACAACTTTATAACCACAGAGACTCACGGCCACTCGCATTGTGAAGCCACAGCGACATCTAGGGCTCTGGAGGCTTGCCTGCACCTGAAGAGCTTTGCTTCAGACCAACTTTTTTGCCTTACAGCACAACGGAGGCTTTCAACACTTTTGAGTTCATAGTTTCTTTCCTCAATCCTGGAAACAAAATATTCTCAGCTTAATTAAAGGTATATTTTTGTTTCATATCTTCCTTCTTATTTAAAACCAAGATTATAATATGCCCAAGAAGGCAGGTTAAGACAGTGTATGTGTGTATTGTTTGAAATTTTGAACGGAAGGCGGTACGATGGTAACTTAGTGTCTGAATTTTTTCCAAACTTTGCAGTGATTTTCTGTATGAGTAATTTTATTATTTTTAATGTGCTATCCTAATAAATATGCTATACTGGGGATGGTATTATAAAAGCCACCGTGCTATACACCATAGACTTTTTCCAGAAGGACTTATAACTATGACTGTCTCTTTAGAGAGGGAAAAGGGGCAACTGGAAGTTGTGGGTGAGCCAAGAAAATTCTTTTCACTGTGTACCTTTTTTAATTTTTTACCATGTACATGTATTACCTATTCAAAAATAATAAACACAATTTTTAAACAAAAAAATTTTGCCTCTACATAAGACTATCTCTGAAAAGAAACACAAGACACTGGCAACAATAAACACTGGCTTCCGAAGCGTGGGAGTGGCTAGGGGGCAGGGGTGAGTGACTCTTCACTCTTGTCTTTTTTGTATCCTTTTGAATTTGTACTATGTGAATGTATTAAACTCAAATGATTTTTTAAAGTTCCATGTAATATTTCTGACAGCTTGTCTTTACTTTCTTAGTTTTAATTATAGTTTACTTGTACTTCAAACTGATTCTGGGAACCTAACAAAGAAGTAAAACGTTCAGGGCAGAAACTGTAATGTACATAATAGCATTTGCTCAAACCATTTTCCAACAAAATATAAACTGCATAGGGAAGGAAAATACTTTGTACTGTAATCTATAAAATCTGTCATTGGCTATGAAACAAGGAGGGATGTTTTAAAACTTTTTAAATATTTTAATGGGTTTTCTTCTCTTTTTTGTAGAGATGGTGATCACTCTTTCATCAGTGGCATGATCATAGCTCACTACAGCTTCCAACTCCTGGGCTCAAGTAATCCTCTTGCCTCAGCCTCCCAAGCTGCTGGAACTGCAGGTGCGCACCACCACTCCAGCTAATTTTTCTTAGTTTTTGTAGAGACAAGGTCTCATTATGTTGCCCAGACTGGTCTCAAATTCCTAACCTCAAATAATCCTCACACCTCAGCCTCCCAAAGTGCCGGGATTACAGGTGTGAGCCATTGCTCCTGGCCTTAAAACTTTTAAGTCAAAATTTTTCATCCTTTTTCTCAGATATTTTAACTTTGGAGTATAAATAGAAAAAAAAAAATGAAGAGATCTTATACTCTATACTCCTAATGAAGAAAACATTATTTGCTTCCTATTCAATCATGTAGAACAAGCATATTTACTTGCCTTTCTATAATATAATGACATAATATAAAATATCTTCAAATGATTTCAATATGACTTTTCTTACCTAAAAAACAATGGGACTTGGCATTTCCATTGTGTAATCCATCCCAAACCAATAAGAATCAATCATAAAATTTAAGACTTAGAAAAGGCTGTAAGGATAACTTAATACTTCATTTTACAAATATAGAAACTTAAAGACCAGAAATTTTAAACTCCAACTTGTACAATCAATACATGGGAAAAACCAGAACCCAGATGGTCTGGCTCCCCAACCAGTATGCTTTCAAGTCTTCCCTCTAACAGGACATAAAGTTACTGAGAATGTCATTCAAATTTCTTTCCTGACATTACATTTTAAATAATGAAATAATTAAACATAATTTACTTTCTATAATAGTAATCAGAAATGCTATTTAATAAAGGAGAACAAGAAATAAATCTTTAAATTATTTTAATTAATATAATCTCTTGAGATCAATAACATGCTAGCAAATTTTCTGCAGAAGTGCATTCCTAAATAAGTAAAACCCAAGGCAACAGTTGACAAAAAGGTAAAAAAAGTAGATTTATTTTATTTTTATTTATTTATTTATTTTTTGAGACAGAGTCTCACTTTGTTGCCCAGGCTAGAGTGAGTGCCGTGGCATCAGCCTAGCTCACAGCAACCTCAAACTCCTGGGCTCAAACAATCCTCCTGCCTCAGCCTCCCAAATAGCTGGGACTACAGGCATGTGCCACCATGCCCGGCTAATTTTTTCTATATATATTAGTTGGCCAATTAATTTCTTTCTTTCTATTTATAGTAGAGACGGTCTTGCTCTTGCTCAGGCTGGTTTCGAACTCCTGACCTCGAGCAATCTGCCCGCCTCGGCCTCCCAGAGTGCTAGAATTGCAAGCGTGAGCCACAGCACCCCGCCCACCAGTAGATATATCTTAAAATACAGTTGTCCTTTGGGACCTGCAGGGGATTGGTTCTAGGAACCCTGTGGATACAAAAATTCTGGAATGCCCACGTTCCTTTCACCAAATGGCATATCATTTGCATATAAGCTACTCACATTCCCCTGTATACTTTAAATCACCTCAAGATTACTTAAAATACCTAATACATTGTAAATGCTATGCAAATAGTTATGCTGTGTTGGTTTTATTTGTATTTTTTTAATTGCTGTATGGTTATTTTTTATTGCTTTTTTTCTCTGAATATTTTCGGACTGTGGTTGGTTGACTCCACAAATGCAGAACTCAAGGATATGAAGGGCCAACTGTAAATGTCAAAAACTAACTTTACAAAATAACTTTATCAATGTTATTTATTTTTAAATACAAATAAGGATTGAACATACATGCATTAATTGTACTCTCATTCACTGGCATGAGAGTACCTCTAAACATATTAATATACAAATAAATATACCCACCCAAATAACAAGCTACAGAGCACCCACCATTATCCTAAACCAAAATTTTCACACAAATACACTGGCAAATACAACAAAATATCAGTGTAAATTAACACACATACATTTACATATATGCATATATACCAGAATCCAAAGTGAAATGTAAACATATAGGTATTTACATACATACATATAAACACAGAACTCAATCAGAAACAGCCCAGACAGAAATAATGATCTATGAAACACACAGTAACATCATGACCTTTTTCACTAGTGACGAAAAATTCAACAGTTAATGCTGAAATTGAGATTATTAAAATGTTCATGCTTTAAATAATTGAAACAAAGAAACCAGACTCTAAAGTCACTCCTCACTGCCACTGAGTTTCTTACAAGTTGATAATGTGAATGAAGACAACTTCAAAGACTTAAAAAAAAGCACAAAAAGGCTGATTGACTCTTATCTAGAATAAAGATTATTTGCTAAATGAAATTACTGAAAGTGAATAGAGAAACATTCTATAAAATGAGCTAAATTCTTTTTACTTTGAAGGCCCTGCTAGAGACTTGTTCCTGCTGTAATTCACGACTTGGAGAGGCAAAACTAAAAAAGCTATTGCTGGGTTCAGGTGCTGTGGGAGAACCCACAAAAAATGGTCTGAACTGAAAATCTCCATCTCCACCACCCCGATTTCGAACTGGTGTATTATCCAAGGAAAACTTGGAGTTGTTCCCTAGGAAAAAAATAAGAGAAAAATTTAAGCATCTATTCCTTCATAGATCTTTAGGAACAAAAAGACAAAAGGCATTCAATAAATATTTTAGCAGAACTCAATGCCTATGAGATGGATAAAATATAGACCTAATATTAGATAAGGAAAAGGACTATGACACCCCACTACCACTCTACCTGACCACAGTATATATGCTCTACCTTTTTCTGTGATGGAGTTTCCAATAGTAGCATGATCTCATCACCAAAAGTAACTTGACACATGAAGTATGTTTTTAGTAGAGCTAAAATTTACAACATCATTTTCATTTGTTATCTATTTAAGCTACTTTAAGAAATCATCAAAAAATATATATATACACGCACATAATCTTTTGTCTTAGGTTCTTTTTATTTTTTTCAGACAGAGTCTCACTCTGTTGCCCAGGCTAGAGTGCCATGGTGTCAGCCTAGCTCACAGCAACCTCAAACTCCTAGGCTCAAGTGATCCTTCTGCCTCGACCTCCCGAGTAGCTGGGACTACAGGCATGCGCCACCATGCCTGGCTAATTTTATCTATGTATTTTTAGTTGGCCAATTAATTTCTTTCTATTTTTAGTAGAGACAGGGTCTCACTCTTGCTCAAGCTGGTTTCGAATTCCTGACCCTGAGAGATCCTCCTGCTTCAGCCTCCCAGAGTACTAAGATTACAGGCATGAGCCACCACACCGGGCCTGTCCCAGGTTCTTTAAAAATAATTTTTTGACCCAAAGTACACAGTAGCTCACACCCATAAACCTAGCACTCTGGGAGGCCTAGGCAGAGGATCACTTGAAGTCAGGAGTTTGAGACCAGCCTGAGCAAAAAAAGCAAGACCCTGTCTCTACGAAAAATAGAAAAATTAGCCAGGTATGGCGGCATGAGCCTAAAGCTCCAGCTACTCAGGAGGCTGAGGCGGCAGGAGGATCACTTTAGCCCAGGAGTTGAGAGTGCAGTGAGCTATGATGATGCCATTGCACTTTACCCAGACAACAGAGTAATACTCTGTCTCCAAAAATAAATAAATAAGTAAAATAAAAATAATTTTTAGGCCAGGCGCAGTGGCTCATGTCTGTAATCCTAGCACTCTGGGAGGCCGAGACGGGAGGATTGCTCAAGGTTAGGAGTTCGAAACCAGCCTTAGCAAGAGCAAGACCCCCGTCTCTACTAAAAATAGAAAGAAATTAATTGGCCAACTAAAAATATATAGAAAAAATTAGCCAGGCATGGTGGCACATGCCTATAGTCCCAGCTACTTGAAAGGCTGAGGCAGAAGGATTGCTTGAACCTAGGAGTTGGAGATTGCTGTGAGCTAGGCTGACACCACGTCACTCTAGCCCAGGCAACAGAATGAGACTCTGTCTCAAAAAATAGTAATAATAATAAAAATAATTTTTTTATTTTTATATCCTCATTTTTTTAAAAACCTTGCAATAAACATTCTAGAAAATATATCACAACTATGAAATATTAACATATACTAATGACCTAATTATCAATTAGCATAGGCTTAAGAAAAATCAGACAATAGGTCTAATTAAATAAGTATTAAGCTACTTTCGCTGAACGCTTCCTTGGCTTTTACAGATTTTAAGGGAATAGGTATATAAAGGAAAATGCTGACTGTATCTCTTTCAAGCTAACAATGGCAACAAGAGATAAAATTGTACAAAAAGAGGAACAGGAAAGAACTCATGAATATGAAAGAAAGAAAATATGGACGGTGACAAGAAAAAAATAAGTACATCTACAATGCCCATTTACAATAACACTTTGACTGATTAAATATATGATTAACTGAAAGTTAAGCAGAAGTTTGTTCTTGTTTCAATTCTTTTTTTTTTTTTTACTTTTTTTGAGACAGAGTCTCACTCTGTTGCCCAGGCTAGAGTGCTGTGGCATCAGCCTCGCTCACAGCAACCTCAAACTCCTGGGCTCAAGCGATCCTCCTGCCTCAGCCTCCCGAGTAGCTGGGACTACAAGCATGTACCACCATGCGTGGCTAATTTTTTCTATTTTTAGTTGTTTGGCTAATTTCTTTCTATTTTATAGTAGAGACAGGGTCTCGCTCTTGCTCAGGCTGGTCTCGAACTCCTGAGCTTAAGCAATCCTCCAACCTTGGCCTCCCAGAATGCTAGGATTACAGGCGTGAGCCACCACCATGCTCATGCCTGGCTTTTTTTCAATCCTTATATTTGATATTCCTCATCTCATCACCTTCTACCTTTTCTAGGACATCATCTCCTCCCTCACTAAATCTTTTTCCTCAGTCTATCATAAATACCAAAAAAAAATTAGTATTTAGGGAAGTCTAGCTTCATTTTTTGTATGCCAAAAACAATTTATATCAATAGCATAGCAAAACTCTATTGGATTCTATTGCATCACGAGTAGTATAAAGGGGAAAACTCAGGAAGAGATAAGAGATTCATTCCATCTGCAAGGCAGCTAACAAGCAGAAAAGAGTTGGCATCATCCTAGATTGTGAACTTCCAGAGTGCAGGAATACTATTTGGATAATCTTTATATCCTCATTGCTTAGGATCATGTCTTATAGCCTGGTACATGAAATATTTTTAACAAATATTTGATAAATGGAAAAATAAATAAAAGAATGAACCAATCAAACAACTGACAATAATTTAATCAATATTGGTATATGAAAGAAGCTGAAACATGACCTACTTGGACAATAGCAGATGGTTAAGAGTATAGGCTCCGAAGATAGATTTGTGACCTTCACTAAGTTACTTAACTTTCTGTGCCTTAGCTTTCTCATCTGAAAAATGGGTACAATAATAATACCTGCTTCATAGAGTTTTGTAAATTACTTGAATTCATGTAAAATACTCGAAACAGTGCCTAGCACTTCATAAGGAATCGATAAAAGACAACTAATATTATTATGACAGCTAAATAGTTTTTAAAGTAGCAATTTGCAAACTTATTTTGCAGAAATTAACTCTGCTCAAATAAAGGTTTAATTAAAATATAGGCAAATACAATAGATAAAAACAATGATGTACAGGTTGAGACATGTATGAAGAATTCATAGCCTACTATGACTTAAGACCCTTAGAGTTTCCACTGACCGCTTGGAACTGGGAAGCACAGTATGAAAAATCACTGATGCAAAGAATATGGGATATACTCTACCCAAGATTTTGCAAGTAAAGAAGAAAAAAGAAAAAAATTTTTTTTAATTAAAAAATTTTATAAAATTAAAAAAAAAAAAGAATATGGGATATTCTACTCCAAACAAGGGGAGTAAAAAAAAAAAAAAAGAATATGGGATATCACATGTCCTTTCTTACCTACTGGGAAGCCAAAAACACCAGACTGTGTGATCATGGATGGTTCAAGTGTGCCTTCTTGGTTAGCAATAGTTAGGTTTCGTAGCCTAAGACTATCATAGAGACCTTGGAGCTTTTGATACTGGCGATTGCGCTCCATAAGTTTCTCAGAGATGTCACTGAATTTCTTCTTGTATTCTTCCAGCACTTTCTTCATGGAGGTGACTTCCCCTTTCATAGAGGTCAATTCTACATCCTTGCTTTGTATTTGCTGAGTATATATCTTCTCCATCTGTTTCAGATGGCCCTCAGCCTTGCTAAAATTATATTCTTGATAAAGACGCTCCTGATGTACCTGCCCCAAGAAAGAAAAGAAAGATGTTTAAGGTAATAAATACAAAGTTATCTATTGTAAAATGTTAGATAAACATAAAGGGAAAAGAAAGACGCTTATACAGAGATGTTAATGCTTTAAGATTGAGAACCTAGTTTAGAAGCAATCAGGACATACAATGAAGTGATAAATTATTACCAAAAACAATAATACATGTTACTACATGCATAGAAAAAAAATCTTGAAGAATATTTTCAAACTACTACCTTTATAGCACCAAAACAAGTGAGTAACCCAAAGGTTTTTAAGAAATATAATACCATTTTTAATGTAATCCAGAGTTAAGAATAGACTCTAAGAGGGCTCCCAATTACCCCTGCCTCCTGGTAGTTATATACCCATACGTAACTCCCTCCTCTGAGTGTGGGCGGGACCTGTGACTAGAATATGGCAAAAGTGATGGGATGTCATTTATGAGTACATTACATATAAGACCTGTCCTTTAAAGCCTTGCTAGCTTTAAAGAAGCAAGCAGCCGGCCGGGCGCGGTGGCTCAAGCCTGTAATCCTAGCTCTCTGGGAGGCCGAGGTGGGCGGATCATTTGAGCTCAGGAGTTTGAGACCAGCCTGAGCAAGAGCAAGACCCCATCTCTACTATAAATAGAAAGAAATTAATTGGCCAACTAATATATATAGAAAAAATTAGCCGGGCATGGTGGCACATGCCTGTAGTCCCAGCTACTTGGGAGGCTGAGGCAGCAGGATTGCTTGAGCCCAGGAGTTTGAGGTTGCTGTGAGCTAGGCTGACGCCATGGCACTCACTCTAGCCTGGGCAATAAAGTGAGACTCTGTCTCAAAAAAAAAAAAAAAAAAAGAAGCAAGCAGCCATGTTGGAAAGCCCCAGGAGGCAAGTATTAATAACTAAAAGCAAGCATCTGGCCAAAAACCAGCAAAAAAAATGAGGTCCCAATGAATCCAGACACAGATCTTACGCCCTCCACAAAAATTAACTCAAAATAGATCACAGACCTAAATCAAAACTATTAAAACTCCTACCTACATATCATAGGGGAAACTCTAGATGACATTAGATTTGGCAGTGACTTTTTAGATACAACACCAAAGGTATAATCCATGAAAGAAAGAATTAATAAGTAGGACTTCATTAAAATTAAAAATCTTGCTCTATAAAAGATGCTGTTGAGAGAACAAAAAGACAATCCACAGACCACAAGACATATGTGATAAAGGACTGTTATCCAAAATACACAAAGAACACTTAAAACTCAACAATAAAAAAACAAACAACCCAATTTAAAAATGGACCAAAAACCTTAACACCTGACCAAACAAAATATATAAATGGCAAATAAGCATATGAAAAGATGCTCCACATCATATGTTATCAGGGAAATGCAAACTAAAACAATGAGATGCTACTACACACCTATTAAAATGACCAAAATCCATAACATGGACAACATCAAATTCTGGCAAAGATGCAGAGCTACAGGAATTCTCACTCATTGCTGGTGGGAATGTAAAATGGTATAGTCACTTTGGAAGACAGTTTTGCGGTTTCTTACAAAATTAAACATATTCTTACTATATGATCTCACAATAAC